>PVLC010023846.1:0-25241 GCA_004027655.1 Graphiurus murinus | reverse complement strand
ATGTTAATGTATATTAACTGAAAGAGATGAAATTTTAGTGATTATGCTTCCATCTTTAAGTCATTTACTTTTAATTTTTGCATTTTCTAATATTAGTATATCTAATCTTAATGCCATGATGTAAATAAAAGCATTTTAAAAGAAAACCATTTGAATTCCATTTTTTATATTTATTAAACTTTTGGTACATAAAAATAAAAGGTCAGCATTTTATAAAGCTTAATTTAAATGTTGTACAATTCAAATTTATAGAATAAAATTAGTTATAAATTTTAATTATTTAAAATTATTCATAGTAGAAATTGAGGAAGGACTAAATGAGTGATGTGTGCATGTATGCCTCTACCATCCTCTACCTCATCAAGATATATGATTACAATGCACCAATAAATTAAAAAAAATATTCATAAAGATGACTTGTTTTTATTTGTGTTATCAATTAGGCTTTTTGCTAAAAGTCTTACAATTAGGCTCCTAGTCTTTATGTTCTTTTTTGTTTCTCTACCAGTCAAGTTTCACCAAAAAGACATTTATAATAGCTTGTACTAAGGAGCAACAACGACAACAACAATTCATTTTTATTCTTCACAACTTGGAATTTCTTAAGACAACTTGCAAAAAAATCTTGGTTTATTAAGTGGAATTGGGGGGCTTAAGGGAGGCCCCTACTGTCACATGTTGACCAGTAGCTCACATTAAAATATAGTGCTACAAGCAGGGACAAACTTGGTCTCTTCTCAAATGTGCACACAGGGAGCAATGAGAACTAATGACAACTCGGTTGCAAACAGTCCCCTGGGACAGTGAGTGTTTCAGATAAGATGAGCCATGCATAAAATTAATTGCAATTCCTGACGTTCACAAAATGATCCACGGGTGATGCAAATCACTTAATAATGGCCAGAATAATTTGTCTTCAGTGGGTTAGGTCACTGAGGGAGAGCTTGAATTTATTCTTCATTGCAATCAAATGTAGGAAACGAGCAATTTTTCCTCTGGCCATCTGGTGGGTTGTACATCAAATCAGTAATATGACTTTGCTCCTAAAATCTAATTATTATTCCAACATTTGGTAAAGAGAACTAAACAAATAGCTTCAAACTGTTATTTCATAAAATGGAAGATCAAGCTCAGCACCAAGAGGGAGGAGAACAGCTTCTCAGGAATGCTAAACAGGAAAGAAGTTGTCCTACAATAATAGGATCTTCCCTCACGGCCAATTGAAGTCCACGTGATTGACTTGGAATTATGACAAGCTAATGCACCTTGGCCCCTCATTACTCACTGTAATTTACATTGTCAGATATCTCAAACCTACGATGAAGGTGATTTCATTGCTGAAGTTGTACAAAACTGAAGCAAGGAGAGTACTAGGAGAAAAGTGGACCAGAACTGTCACCAGGCATTTCTAGATGTACACTATAGTAATTATGATTTGGTTTTAAAATTTCTCTACAAACACAAATCACACACACTCATATGTATTTTTGACCCTTTTTCCTCCCTAATATGTTATGTGATGCATAGTGTGATCTTTTTGCTCTTCATTTTGCTTGGTTCCTGCATTGTCTCTGCATACATGATTAAATATGAACTCTTCTATGCTTTTCCTCTATGCTCGTACCATCATAAGCAAGTATAAGTATGTATATGTGTATAAATTTTATCACAAAACTTATAGGGGTTTGTTTGCCACTCTTTTATAAAAGTATATTATATTTATGTCTTGCTTTTATAATTTAATATGCCTCACAAAATGTTTCCAGGTCATTTGGTTCATTTCTGCTTATTCATTTTAATATCCAATGGCTTAGATGTACCATAAGGTTATTAGTCATCACACAACTGAAGGGATTTCAAATTATTGCATGTCTTTTACATTATATTGTAGTAAAAACTGCAATAAGTACCATTGTGCTTACATCTTTAAATATGATTGTTATTTCTATGAAGTTGAATACTGGAATTAGGATTATCTTGTCAAAGAAGATAGACAATTTTAATGTTATGGGTTTTTCCACCTGATTTTACAATGGACTACAACAAATTATATCATCACCAGTGTATAGTTTACTCATTTGTTTGCATTTTTAAGTTTTTTCAGTAGTAGGTTAAAATTGGGCTGTAACATTTATATATTCACCAGTATTTTGTTTGTTTATATTTTTATTTTTTTTAGTTGCAGGTTTAAATTTGTATGTCACTGCAATGAAATACTTTTATACACAGCCTATTCCTAAGCACAGACGAGTCTGAACAACTTTTTATAGAATTTTTAGATATTTAATTTTGTTTATTTTTTAATAATCTCTCTCAAGCACTTTGAATAATGGTGGCAGAGTTAAATGGTCCTCTCACAAATATCAATGATAAAGCCTGGAAAAAATATTTTAATAAAAATCTATTTAATGGTGCTGGATCCAGGCTGGTGGCACATGCCTGTAATCTCAGTACTTGGGAGGCTGAGACAAGAGGATCTTAGGTTCAAGGCCAGCCTCAGCAACTTACTGAGGTCTCTCAGGAACTTAGCAAGATCCTGTTTCAAAAAAAAAAAAAAAAATTAGGGCCAGGGATGTCAGGGGTGTAGTTTGGAGGTAGAATGCCTCTGGTTTCAACCTCCAGGAGTAATTTGTTACCTTGTAATTGTCAAATCATATCTTTATTCCTTTTCCTTTGTATTATTTTTCCTGTTTTAATTAGTTTATGAATATTGTATCTTGAGCCAGATGTGGGATACATGCCTGCAATCCTATCACTTGGAAGGCTGAGACAGGAGGATACCAGGTTCACAGCCTCAAAAATTTAGCAAGTTTCTCAGCAATTTAGTGAAGTCCTGTTTCAAAATTTAAAAAAAAAAAAGCTGGGGGCGTAGGTCAGAGGTAAAATGTCCCTGGGTTTAATTCCCAGTACCGCCCCCTCCAAAAAAGTAAATGTTATATCTTATAGATATTAATTATCTGCTTATTGTTAGAAGTAAGTTTTTCCAAAACTATTGTCTGTTCCTTTAACTTCTCTATGGTATTTCTAAAAACATTTTAAAATTATTTTTTATATTCAAATATATCTCCATTTTCATGTATAGTTTTGAGTTTGAAGCCCTGATTACAAAGATAGAACTAAATACTGAATGCATATTATTTCAGAGAAATTCTTGAAGATACTTTACAAGGGTCATTGTTTATTTCAAATTTATTACTTTTTCTAAAATTCTACTAAATTCATTCTCTAACACCTCAATATCTTTGAGTCCTTTGTGAGAGAAATTTATGAGAGAAAAAGTTGTAGTTTCTGTAGTTAAATTTCACATTGTTAAAAATTCTGGACTTGTTATCCAGAAGGACTAATTTGAATTTATAATTATACAGGTAAGATGGGGAAATTTTTATATAATCTTAGCTAGCTAGATTTATTGATGAAACTTATTAAGTAATTTATAATTCATTATTTACATATTGAATTGCAAGAACACGTCTTTCATAACATACTCTCATTTAAACGGGGACTTATTTCTATGGTCTTCTTATTCTAGTACATTGATATAGCTTTGTTTTTTGTTTGTTTGTTTTTTTTTTTACAACTCCCATATGGATATGGTTGATATATGAGTTTTTAAAAATAATGCAAAGTATATATTCCCTTCTTCCATTTTTCTTTAGCAAAACAAAGTCTGTAATATCTTAAATATTTTTTTGTAAATTTGAATGACACCTTAACACTGCCTCAACATTAAAACCCCTCATCTACAAAAACAAAATTCTCACAAGCGGTTATCATCATAATTATATTAAATCTGTAGGAAATTTTGTCAAAATAGACTTTCTGATCAGTGTCTCCTCAGATTAATCTTATTAATCTTCCAACCATCTTATTTATCTCACTTGAACAGATGTTAGAATTTTTATCATTTTTACCAGACAATTTTTATCAAATTAATTAATATGCACTTTTTAGTTTGGGGCAGTTATTTTGGTTTTTGTTTTTGTCATTGAGAATAAAGCTTTTTTTTTTTTTTTAATTTCCATCTCCTTTTTTAGGAACTTGTTGGAACAGAGAAAAGCTAGGATTTTGGCTATGATATGTTTAGTTTCTTTGCAATCAACAACATATAAAAGTCAGTCACTAGTTTTAATAGTTTTTCACTAATCTCTAATATCACTAAAGATAGGGTATTATCTCTACTTATCTGATGTTATTTTATTTTCTTATTGCATTCACTAGATCCACTAATACATTGTTGATTAAATAAATGGAGCTAGCCAGCATCTTTTTCCACCTCCTGATATTACTGGAAATGCTTTTAGAGGTTTGACATTTATAATCATATTTGCCGTCAGTTTTAATGGTTTTCTATTTTTGTTTTCTTTAGCGTTTTTTATTATAAGTGCTGCTGTACTTTATCAAATGCCCTTTCATTTAATTTTTCATTAATTTATGGATGTAAGATTATGTTGATAGATTTATTTTTATGTCTAGTTACTTCTGCATTTATGTAATGAATTTTACTTGGAATTATCTTTTTTGTATTAATATCTTCTATTTACTATTATTTTTGTGTATCTTATAAATAAGTTCATATGTAAGATGTAGCTACATCTGTGTGTGTTTGCTTGTTCATTTCAAAATATAGGTTCATTGAAGATGGTTTATGATTATATAAGCAAAAATATATTATACAAATATTATGCTATTCATAGTTATAGCTTTAACAACTTTTTTTATATTCTTCTAGATATCTATTCTTTCATATATAGCGTTTTTATACTTATGTGCTATATTTCATCTGAAAAATATTTTATATCATTTAATGACATTATATATATATGCCTAGCTAATTTGATTTTAGAGTCTATTGTGTTCAATTATGATTTTACAAAAATATTTAAACTCTTCCTTTTGTTCTGATCATTCTTTGATGTTTTCTAATTTTTCTGTTCTCATGAAAGCGACTGTTGAGTATCTTATGGTGAAAGTATGGTTATATAAACATTTAGATAAGCTATGCCTAATATTCAATACCCAAGTAATATACAAAATAACATATCCTCCGAAACTTTAGCAGTAAATGGTATACATACTTTGTATTTTGTTGTTTATTTTTAAAAAACTGGTCATTCATATATTTAACAAATATTTATTGTTACCTAATGGATAACAACATTTTTAGGCAACAGAAATCATATATATCAATAGATACTTATAAGTAGATATATAGATTTAGATTATATAAGTAAAATTATATACATATACAGATGATAGATAGATAGATAGATAGATAGATAATCACCTTATCTCAGGTCTGAGAGTCATATTTTAGACCAGAGCAATGAAAAATATGATCTGCAAACTAATGCAAATCCACAAATTACACAGAAATTGAGATTGAACATTTATAAACTTTTATACCGGTTTCACTGAATAATTGTATACCTGTAGAATTTATATATGAAATATGTGGGTTTGTATATGTACATTTTAATTACATTTTTGAAATTTATTATATTTTATTTTATAAAACCATATATCCATGACTCATTTAAAAAGCAAAACCAATTTTATTTTAGTATATTATATATATTTCCCTTTATAACTTTAAAAATCCACATGATAGTATAAAATAAATGATGTCTATGTTTATTAATAATGTGAGAAAAAAACAAATAGTATTCCACATTAAAGCTTAATATAATTAATAAATTGTGGTCTATCAGTGCTCCAAATATTCTGCCATTATTTTTAGAGAGCTGTTACTCAGAATTCTGGCAAAAAATTACCTGTTAATTAAAATGAGATGATTAAAGACTATTTAGCAAAGGTTCTACTTGCAAGGGCATTGAGGTGTAATAAGTATAAGTTGACTTAAAATGGATTTGCTCATTTTTATTTGGGTAAAATTTTAAAAAATAAGTTGGTAATAATCTCCCCGAATGCAATCTGCTTTCATGTTTTATATTTATTTATCACAAAACACTTTAATGGTCTCTCAAATCTATTTTCCAAAAAAATTTCCTTCTTTTATATGCATGATCTTGAAAAATACTATCATTCTGAACTTCATCATGATGTATGAATACAATGTACCAATAAAAAAACATAAGGTTTTGAAAACACTTTAAAAACTCAACTAAAATATTTTCTATATTCTTCAATTTTTCTATTATTAGCAAAATTTTTAGCATTTCACGTTTTATGAGTTTTAATACACAGTGAGATTCATGCAATCACCATGATAATTCGGACATAGATAGAACAGTTCCATTATCTCACCAAGCACTCTTCCTTTGTGTCAAACCTTTCCCTGAGTTGGGCTAAGAACCAATATGCTTTCCATTTCCATTATCATATAAAGACGTCATACATTATGAGGTATGTCATTTTGATAATGACTTCTTTTACTCACCATAACTTTGAGATTCATAATGTTGTTCTATGTACCCCTTGTTCATTCCCCCATTTGGGGGGTATGTTGTGCTCCATTGTAAAAAATACCACAGTTTGTTTATACATTCAATTAGTAAGGGACAGTCAAATTGTCTGTATTTTTCTATGATTACAAATACATGTTCTGTAAATATTATGTGCAAGTTTTGTGTGAATAGAAGCCTTTATTTATCTAGAGTAAATGTCTAAATGTGAGATCAGAAACTCACGTGGTCAACATTTAACTTTAAAAGAAAATCTGTTGTCAGAGTAAATCTATGACTTTCATTACCACCAGCAATGTATGAGACTCTCATTTGCTGCAAACATTTGCCAGCAGTAGATACTATGGGTGGATTGTTAGCATTGTAATCGTTATTTTATCACAGTAGCTGCATGGTGGTATTTCATGATGGTCTTATCTTTTTGAGTTATTTTATTCGTACTCTGCAATCATATCTCATAGTGAGGTTCAATGTGTTAAAAACATATATACACACAGCTCTTTGTGTATTTCCTTCCACATCCTACTGTGATGCCCCCTCTACCCTCCCTTTATGGGTTAGAGAGATTCACGTATTGCCATAGTATTTTTTGAACTGTTTCCTTCTTCAGTCATTCCTCTCCCCTACCCTAATTCTCTCCACTAACCACCTTCAACTACTCTACAGATCTTTGCATTACTTAAAGTCCCTTATGTTTCTATTTTTTCTCTAAATGCCACAAATGAGTGACAATATACCAATCTTCACTTTCTGAGATTGACTAATCTCAGCATAATATTCTTCAGTTCCATCCATTTTTCTGCAAATAACGTAATTATGTTCTTCTTTGTGGCTGAGTAAAAATCCATCATGTGTATATACCATATTTTCTTTATACATTTATCTGTTGACAGATTTGGTTCTACAATTTGGCTATTATGAATTGTATTGCTACAAACATAGATATGCATGTTATCACTATAATGTTCTGACTTTATTTCTTTTGGAAAGATCCAAAGAATTAGTATAGCTGAGTCATACGGTGGTATCATTCCGAGTTATTTGAGGAACTTCCATACTGATCTCCATTATGGTTGTACTAATTTACACTATCACCAACAGTGTATAAGAGCTCCTATTTGCCCATATTGTCACCAGCATTAATTATTGTTTGTATTCTTAATGATTTCCATTCTAGCTGGAGTTAGATGGAATCTCAGTTTAGAGAGATGGAGGAAGAAAAAATTTACACAAATAAAATACAAGAGAACATAGTCCTTTCACATGACTGGAACAATAGTCTATGAGGAATTGATCATAGATTTCTTAGCACTAAAAGAGGAGCCTAGTGCTAATGAAGATATATTTTCTCCACCTGAGTAATTTCATCTAGACATCCGAGCTCTGTCCTAGTCTTTATATCTTGCTTGTGACTCGCAGAGTCCCTTACCCAGGTTAGTTACTAAAGAAGTATGGAATCAAGAGACCCACATGCCATTGGGTCCATAGAGGACTTCATTTCACTGGGGATTGAGAAGTGCTTAATATCAGGGTTTTACACTGCATGGATCTTCTCCAACTCAGAAGTATTTTATGACACTATGTGATATGCACTATTAAATTTCTACTCGTACTTTCACTGACTAACTTTAAAAAAAACTTCTTTACTTTGAAATGTAGATCATGTTCTCTGAGCAAGGTTCATATTTTTATTCTATTAAACAACTTGTATTGTGGAATGCCTGCAAAGAATATTGAAATCATGAATTATGGGAGTCAAATTAAAATCATTTCTGATGCTCAATAAATGATAAATCAAGAGAGCACAAACACAGTGGCACTATACAGTATTTTATTTCTATATTAACTTGAATTCTAGGCTCATAATTCCATCCCTCCCAATTTTTCTCCACTTCTCCTTAACTGCTGGTGGTAATAAAAATGTCTTAGAGGTCAACAATGCATTATAAGCTTTATTATGGTTAATTTACTGTTATTTCAGCATTTAAGTTTATATTTGATGTTGAATATGACTACCTAAACTTTACTAAGGACTTATAATATGCTAGGTGGTGTATTAAACTCTGTAAATAAATTACACCATGCAGTCTTTGCAGCAGTAAGATATGGTAGGTTTTCTTATTATTCCACTTTTATAAATTAAAGATAACAACTTAGAGTGATTTTTTTCCCCAAGATCCGTGAGCTCACGAGTTGGAGATTTAATTCCCTTTGGGCTCTTAAACTGTGTTCCCAACTACTTACTCCTCAATGCTGCCACTTCTAGCAGTGCATGGTTGAGGCTGCAGATTTTATGCCAAGCATATTCATACTAGGTTACCTAACAGAAATAAACTATTACATTTTCTCCATGAACCCTTTCTTCACAAGAACTGCACTGAAAATGCTCAAATTAGATGTTGGATGAGTGCATCCAATTCCTCATGGCATCTGCATTATATGAACATCTTGAAATCCATGTAGCATCTTTCATAGATACAATATAGATTTATGACCTTTAAGTGTTTGCACACTGCTTTGACCACAGATATCAATGAGCATATTTCTAATTAAGAAATGAAGCAATAGGCAATGACAAGGATAAATCAGGTTTGAGGATTGCAAGTATATGCAAGCCTCCCATGATACCTTTACTTTGCTCAGGAGAGGAAGTCTTTTCATCTCCACTCCTCTCAACATCCTCGACCTCTAAGACTTGAGACATGGCTCCATCCTTCTCTTACCTACCACCCAGATTCTATAAATCTGCCATTGACCGACTGTGTATTCCAGGCTAGGCGGTGGAGGTCAGCATAATACAGTAGGAGGCTTAAGAACTGAGTCTAATAACCTTAGCAAGAATCTATATGGTCTTCACTTCATTTATACTTTGAGTTTCATTTTCCTTATCTCTAATAGAGGAAAGAGGAAACTGATAATGCATTGCCAGTACACAAGGTTTATTTAGTTATTTATTTAATAAATATTTATTGACTACCTCCTCCTTGCCAGGTTCTAATTTAAATACAAGAAAAACCTTTGTGTGGCCACACTTCCCTAATGGAATTGCATGAAGAAGATACCTACTAAACAAATAGATATAATGCATACTATTAACTAATAATACCTACTTTTGATAAAATAAAGCAGAAAACAGGAATAGAGCAGAATGTGGCATCAGGAGAAGACGCTATGGATACAGTGGCCTGCATAGGATTTCCTGAGAAGTTGGCATTTGAGCAAGGCATTCATGAAGGGGTAGAGCAAACCATGGCTTTCTGAGTCATGAAGTGCTATGCTAATATTTGATTTTGTGGATTTAAATCTCTTCAAATTATTGAGAGTGTGGGTCTCAGAGGGGGGAAACAGGCCAATTTCTTGAAATAATGAGATAGATACGGAGAACAACAAAGGAGAAATACCTGTGATAAAGCTCCAGTTCACCCAAATGGTTGTACAGAACTCTCTGATTCCCTGAAGTAGTGTTTGGGCTTATATGATGTCTAGATATGTTTAGATATGTGAATGATTGGTTTCTTGTGTGCTGGTGTCATAATGAAATGTTGACATGCCAAATTAGTTCACAAAGGCATTTTAAGATAGCACCTTACCAGTTAAATATTTCTTAAGTGGCCATGCCTCAAAAAGAATATGAAATGGATGTGTAAAAATGTTTGGATAGTCACAGATACTTTATATACTTTCCATTAAAAATGTGTGACATCAAAAATTTGAGTAGGTTCAAATAATAACTACTTCAATTATGAGCACATAGAAGATATGTGACATTCTTATTTGACCTAGATGTATGAGTAAAGTTTCAGTAAGACAGAGCTTATTTAGCCCAGTGAAATAAGTTTTAAGTTTTAATGAAAAGAGAGTGGCTATTCTAGCCTTGGTTATAGTGGCAAGCAGGGACTGATCAAGAGGGTCCTTGACTGTACGACAATTTAAGAATTGTCCTCTTTCATTGACCTCCTATATGCTGACGACAGAAAGAGTGGAAACATATGCATCCTAACATGATAAATTTCAGGAAAGATAATTGCTTATAAGTATATTTCAAATATTTTTTAGAAAGTAACTTGAAGAAATTTTGAGAATGCATAAATATACCTTAAAGGAATTGCAGGAAGAAAATAATAGTCTTAATAAATAAGTTATTTATAAGCTAACTGTCGAAAGATCAAGGGTCTCATTAATGTATGCAGATAGCATCTTTGTGCTCTCTCTCTCTCTCTCTCTCTCTCTCTCTCTCTCTCTCACTCTCTCTCTTTCTTTGATGGAAAGATTAGGAAAATAGTAGGTCATGAATCAGCAAGCTCTGACCTGTAGACCAAGTCTGGACAACAGCCTGATTCTGTAAGTGAAACCCTATTAGAACTCCCATTCATTTATGTATTATTGACAGCTGCTATTGTGCTGCAAAGTCAGAGTTGAGTGGTGTGACAGAGGCTGCAGTGTCCACAAAGTCTGCCATCTTTGCTATCTGCTTTTTTTTGTGTGTGTGTGTGGTACTGGGGATTGAACTCAGGGGCATTAAGTTGCTGAGTGCTTCACTAGGTAGCTGAGGCTGGCTGCGAACCCGGATCCTCCGGTTTCAGCCTCCCGAATGCTGGGATTACAAGCGTGCGCCACTACGCCCGGCTTGCTATCTACTCTTAAGTTTGCTGGTCCTTGTACTTGACTCTAACTTGTGAGTTCCAGGACTATTAGGCATTAAAGATTAACAAAGGATACTTCACAAGTAGCTCCAAAATAACTTCTATCTGAAAAATACTGACTACATTGAAGATACAAATTCAATTTTGGAGGATGTGCCAAGGGGAGAATATGGGCCTGTTCATGTAGTCTTGTAGTATTAGATCAGAAATGATGCTCTGCCCACAAAATATTTAGAGCATTACCATGTAGGTATCATCATACTAGGAATCTGGTATAATACCTCACAGAATCACATGAGGAAGGTACTATTTTATTCTTAAAGATTAAAAAAAACCCTGAAGCTTAGTGCATTTGATACCAAATAACTAGTAAATGTCAGAATTTGTGTAAATATTGAGACCTGCCTGACCCCAGTGTCCATGAGCTTGCTCTTTCTTTCTTTCTTTCTTTCTTTCTTTCTTTCTTTCTTTCTTTCTTTCTTTCTTTCTTTCTTTCTTTCTTTCTTTCTTTCTTTCTCTTTCTTGTCCCAATGCATTTAGTTTTGAAAGCTAACAGTACTCATTCCAGGCCCATTAATCTCAACCCTGGTTATATGATGCTTTTATTGGTGCATTATAGTCTCACACCATAATGTAAATCATGCTGACAGTGACATACATGCACACAGCATTTGATACCCTGATCCCACCTCCCCATCTCCCACATCCCCAGACAGAGTACTGAGATTGACATTGGTATTTTCACATATGTACACAGTCAATGGTAGTAATTCCTTCAATGAACCTCACCCTTCCCCCTCTCCTCCCTTAGAACACCTTCCTGGCTCCACTACATGACTCAGCTATACCAATCCTTGGTATCTTTCTAAAAGAAATAAAGTCAAAACATTATAGTGATAACATGCATATCTATGTTCTCTAGGTCCTTCCATTTTCTTGCAAATGACATAATTTTGTTCTTCTTTATTGCTGAGTAGAATTCCATTGTGTGGATATCTCCAAATTTTGTAATCCATCCTTCTGTTGATGGACACCTAGGTTGGTTCCATAATTTGGCTATTGTGAATTGTGCTGCTACGAACATGGGTATGCATATATTATTGTAGTTCTCTGGTTTCTACCCCTTTAGAAGTAGTATTAAACAATACTGTCTCCAATGAAAGATATTTTCACACATTATTTTGAAAATTACATAATTAAATATATCAACAGGCACATTATAAATTCAACTTTAATAAAAGTAGATACTTACAAGACAATAGTAATTTAAGTATACTAAGGATAAAAAAGTAAACATCTTTGAATTATTTGTGTTAATATGCTTGAAAATACAGTGGGGAAGAAGAAATTTCCACTTAAATTTTTTTAGAAGGCATTTACATTTATTTGAGGAAATACTGAAACCTTACCCTCAATTTTATCACAAGATAGAGACATATGGCAAACTAAAATTCTTTACAAATCCTGGCTAACATAATGAAAATTAGGAGAATAAGCGCAATCTGTGTGGGGTTAATGTATTCATTCTTTCAAAAGGTGCTTGTTGAATGTCTGCTGTAAGTCAGGGGCAGGAATTGATCAGCTTTCGAAATATACATAAAATCTTATCCTCCTGTAGTTTAAACTCCTGGAACAATAATTATGATAAATATGTAAATTAAATAGGATTTTGAGGTGATAAATGCAGTAGTAAGTTATTAATATTAGATACAGGAACAAGAAAAAAAATAAAGATAAGTTGAGATGTCAGGGCAAGATACAGTGTGAAGAGGGTGATGAAGATGGCCCTCACTGAGCCGATGCAATTTGAGCCAATACTTAATGCTGAACATGGGGCTGTGGAAAATGTGAAGCGTGAGTATTGCTGGCAGGGCCAAGCGATGATGGGGAGGCCAGAGCCAAGTTCCGAGGAAGGGGCATGAATATGTGTTAGAGAATAAGCAAGGAAGAACATAGCTTGACTGAGTTCATTGAAAAAGGACAGACTAGTTGGAGCAGAATCAGCACAGGAATCAGATTGTTCAGTGCAGTGTTTACGGCTATTTGAAGATAATGGATTTTATGCTGATGTGGGAAATGATTTGGAGGTTTTGATAAAATATTTTAACCAGATTGAACCTGGAAAATACATCAGAATTCCTGGGTCAGTTTGTAGACTTTATAAGAAGGCAAAGTATCATAGATTTTACAAATTCATATAGATATTATGGTCCCATGTTGAGGAACATTCTCTGTTAATCATATAACTATGGAAATCATGAAAAGGAAGCTGAGTGGATCAGGAAAACTCTCCATTTTCACCTACATATGCTCATGTATGCTCATAACGTATATGTCCTGTCTTTCCCAAAGGCATCCCCAACGAAAGTAGAGAATGGATCAGAGGACTGCTACTTAATCATCTACTTCATAGCTTTCAATTAAAGAACTTTAGAACTTTCACCTCTCTTAGAGTAGGGCTGTGAGCTCATTGTTCCCTGCCCTATTCATCTAGTAAATATGCCTGGTACAATGATGGGTGTGTATACCAAACAGCAATACACTTGGGGTTAATATATAATCCTCGTAGGTTTTTTTTTGCTTGCTTTTTTGTTTTATTTGTTTATTTTTTAACTGAGATTGTAATAGAAAAAATACATGTCTAAAATAAGAGAGAATAATTCTAACATAAAGACGAAAGCAAATTGGAGAACTACAGAAAAAAAGGGGGGGGGGAGGAAGAAAATAAAAAATAATGTTTGACTTCCAAGCTAGATGTCTAATGTATTTTTATGTTTTTAGATATATCCACCTTTTTCTTGAAATTATATAAACCATTTTTAAGTGGATTATTGTTACATTCAAAGAGTCTTGATGGATCAAAATATATACAAATACATACAGAGAATTCTTTTTTTAAATATACTTTTGTTGGTGCATTTTAATTATAAAGTAGAGTGAGGTTTCATTATTATACAAGCATACATGCGTGCGGCATTTGGAGTGAGTCCCTCTGGATTCCATCCCACTTCCCCTTCTCCCTGTCCATGTTAGCAAGATTAGTATTGATATCTTCATATATAGACATGGCATTATTTGAACTGTTTCTTTCATCAAGTCTTATTTTTCTCCTCCTCAGATCTTTCCCCCAATCTCCTTCTAATATTCTACGAATCTGTCTTCTCATTTATCTGAAGTCACTTTTGTTCCCTACTTTCTCTCTAGATTCAACATGGGAGAGAAAACATATGACCCTTGATTTTCTGAGACCGGTGGATATCACTTAGCATATTATTCTCTAGTTTCATCCATTTTCCAGCAAATGACATAGTTTTTTTTTTTTTTTCATTATTGCTGAGTAAAATTCCATCATGTGTATAAGGCACATTTTATATATTTAATTGATCTGTTGATGGACACCCAGGTTGGTTCCATAATTTGGCTATTATGAATTGGGCTGCCATAAAGATGGATATGCATTTATCACTATAGTATTCTGATTTAATTCTTTGGAAAGATACTAAGAAGTGGTATAGCTGGGTCATATGATGGTTACATTCCTAGTCTTTTGAGAAATCTCCATAGAAAAAATCTTAAACTGAGTCACATTACTTTATTTCCATAATGGATAAAATGTCATTTTGATATCTGGAAATGTAATAATTTCCTTTTCCCATAACATAAAAATATTATGAAATGCTGGGCTTTGAATTTCATTCTGCCATTGAGAAGCATGAAATACATGAAACATTCTATATTTTACTTTTTCAAATAAATGGTTTACTGATTGAGCATTGAGAACAGGTTTTAGCTGATAGCATAGATAAGTATACAAGCAAAAAAAAAAGAAACTACCCAATATCCAATTACTTAAAGATAGTAACTAACATATTGACATGTTTTTTTCATATATACACATCTATAATAAACATATTATACAAATGCATATGTGCACAAAATAGCAGTCCTAATACAAATGCAATTTTTTCACTTTATTTCACATGCTGTAGAAATTTCCTTATACTGTTAAAATTCTTTTTAAACAAAAGTTTCTCAGCTTATTATTTTGTTTTGTTAGCATAGGATAAAACTCACTGAAGGATCTCTTCTCTCCCCATTCAACCAAGTATAAACAATTAGTAATACTTTAAATATCCCTATTTTGATTGCAATCAGTACTATTGAAGATAGCATTATTAATTGGATACATGTCAGCTCCTTTTGTGGGTAGTTAGCAAGTAATTTGAACCTTGTGGGCACATTGTAAGTCACCAAAATTAGGAAAGCAAACAATTAAATTACAAAACAACTCCCCAATTTTTGCTGAACGCCTAATCTGTACTCAGCAAGTGATTTTCCACCTACACTTCTGTCACTCCAGATCACCCCCCTGCCAAGTGACATTTTGAAAATACAAATCTGAGCCATTCCCTTCATCATATGAGGTTCCAATGAAATCAAGTCTGCTGTGTAGTGAGGAAGAAAAGCTGGTGGGATGTGGGACTGTCTTCCTTTCCCTCTGGCCTCCTCTCTCACACTTCAGTCAAGCCCAAGCTGACTCTTTTCCTGTTTCCTGACTGTTCCTTGACTAAATAAATTCACAACTTCCTGCTGCACAGGATTATTCAGTTTACAAATCAAATAATAGAATTATTATCTACTTCTGGAACACCTTCACCTGGACCAGTTCATGTCATTAGGAAAAGTCCTACATGCCTCTCAAGACCCCAAACAAAAGCCACCTCCTCTATGAAGTTTCCCTTCACCTTCTTCCCCACTGCTCAGGCACATTCTAGCTACAGGTAGGTATCCTCTCCACTCCACATGGCCCTGGGTACCCTGCTCTCAGGGAGTGCATTGCCCATATGCCACACTGTGGGAAGGGGAGAAGATACAGGGGATTGAACTTGGACATTTTACCTGCCACGTACACTCCCAGATTTTTTTTTTTTTTTTTTTTTTTTGCGGTACTGGGGATTGAACTCAGGGGCATTCTACCTTTGAGCTATACCCCCAGCCCTATTTTTTATTCTTTATTTTGAAAGAGGGTCTCCCTAAGTTGCGGAGTGCCTCACTAGGTAACTGAGGCTGGCTGCAAACCTGTCTCAGCCTCCCAAATGCTAGGATTACAAGCGTGCGCCACCACGCCCGGCTCCCAGATTTTTTTTTTTTTTTTTAATTTTTGTTTTGAAACAAGGTCTTGATAGGTTGCTGAGACTCTCCCTTAAGCTGCTGAGGCTGATCTGAACTTGTGATCCTCCTGCCTCAGCCTTCCAAGTATTGATATTAGAGGCATGCCCCACCATGCCAGCTTCATCCATCACACTGTGACATGCCTGATTCCTTGGCTAATCCAAGCATCTTCAAGCCAAGGGCTATGGCATGTATATTCTCATAGCCTCAGTGCAAATATGGTACAGGGAATCCTCTCTAGTTTCATTAATTAATGAAGTTATTTATTTATATAACTTAGTAGTGTTAAGCGTACTTTAGATTTTGCCATTCTAATTTGGGAGGGAAGGCTATTTTGGTTTGTCTTTAATTACTGGTCACCCCTCTGTAAGGTACACTTCCTGAAGATAAGACATTGTTTTCAGTATGGGTTTCAGTATTCCTAATCAAGAAGAACTCCTGGATCAGCACACAGTAGACACTCACTAAATATCTCCTGGGTGGAAATCAGTGTTTGGTTAGAAAGTCAGAGGCCACAGAAGATGGACGTATGATTTTATGTGTGAACAAGTATTTTGATAATGGGCTAAATTCTGAGAAGTTATTCATAGCTGAGTGCATTATAAGTGGGAACTGGAACACCAGGAACTCTTCTGTGATGAGCAGCCTGCTGTCCTAAAGTTAGTGTCCTCTGGACACAAGCCATCTTGCATGCAATAACCTCAGGGGAAGATATTCTGTTGGTAGTTGTGTTCAGTAGCCATCTCAGCCTGGATTTACAAAATCCTGAATGTTCCTTATGTTTATAGGTAAGAAGAATCAGCATGAAAACGTAGGAGCCAAAGGAAGTTTCCCCTCCACCATCAGTCTTTGCATTAGAATAAACTAACAAACAGATAAAATCAAAGACAAAGAGATAGATTAAGGTATAAAGAGGGGGGAATCACATCATAGGAGGATCTTGGAAGCATGTTAGTGAGGAAAGTCAACAATATTTGGAAATTTATATTTCTGAATATAAATGTTCCCTTTTCTATAGGAGATAGGCAGTATGGGGAATGTAGGCAATTTTTAGGAGACTGGTTAAATGATTTTTAGGAGATGACAATGGGTTTGAAGAACATGCAATAGCCTGGGACAAAGTCTGTTTGACGCACAGACAATGGTCTATGAATGATTCTCTGTGGGACCAAGAGAAAGTGTGTATGAGGAAACTCTGGCTAGGCCGGTGGACAGATTTCAGCTGTTCTTCCTGCAGTGTGAGTTTAGTTAGGAAAGTCCAAGAAGGAGAGCAGAAGTGTGGGTTTTGGGCCAGTTCAGACTCCAGACAGGTAAGGGAACTTTTCAGAAAGCCTTTTTGTGTGCTGGTAGGGGGAAAAAGAAGGGAAAGTCAAAAGGACTTTGATTCTGAGGTGGAGTCTAAAGCCTCTCAGAATGTCAAAACTCTGGTTTGTTGGGGACTGTTTTCTGTGTCTCAACAGAAACACCACGGGCACTAGATCATAGTTCCAATTTTTCTAAGAACTCTGGTTTGTAGGGAATTGTGTTCTGAGTCCCAAAAGAAACACCATAGGTATTAGATCAAGGTTCCCCGGTAGCTGATGAACAACTCCTCAGCCCTCAGAGATCTCTGCTCCAAGGGATTTTATACCCAAGGCACATGTAGCCCCTTTTTGAGGCATCAAGGCTGAAGTAGAGAAGCCATTTGTCAGCTTGTTTCAATTTATGTGTCTATAGTGCAGCCTGAAATCCCTAAATAGGAATAAATCACCTGCAAGTTCTGTGAAGAGTCCTGTGAAACTTCTCCCAGCAACAGCACTTGTAAACCATAGATCACAGCTCACGGCACTCTCCCCCCAGGGCTTCACATTTTGCTCATGAGTGTATAATATATGAGAGAAGTTATAGTTTTAGTAACTGTCATTGTAAAGCTTTAATCCTCAGATCCTCAATACTCTGGTTGGAAAATGTGATGAAATGGTCCTGATAAATGAGAGAAAGAGGCCAAGGAAATAAGTGAATGGGAAAGAAAGAAAGGAGTGAGGGGTGACAGGAAGGTGACATCTACCCTTCTATTTCCGAAATTTTCCCTTTTCAACTACACAGTTGTAAAAATGTCAACCCAAACGGCGAGCTTCAGGATTCTCCATGGGAAAATCAGTGCAGTCCCTGTCAGCCATCGCAGCTGAAGCTGGGGAGGCTGCTATGACTGCCAGAGCTGGGGTTTTATGGGGTTGGGATTTGGCAGAGCTATTATTCAGTTAGACCTAATAGCAACAACCTTCACCCCCACCTTTGAGCTCACTTGGACTTTAAATTTAACTTAATCTCAGGTTATATCAAGCGGGTTATGGAGTTAATGGATAAAACCTATTTGCTGAAATTATAACTTTTATTACCAAAACTAAGAGGTCACCTAGGGTTTAGCACAGTATGTAATAAGAAATGCAATGCCATGTCTCTCGACACATGTATTTTGATAAAAGCAGATCTCAGCTATAAATACTTAGAACAGCGATTCTGCCCAGCCACCCTTTATCCCTAGATGTGTTCACTCTCTTGTATTTTGTTCTCTTCCTCTTGTCTCACTCCTCCCTTTTGAAACTGTCCTCTTTCCTTTCTTTCCACTCTTCCTCCCTTTGCTTTTTCTGTTGTTTCTTGCTTCTTGTTTTCCTTTCATTATATTTCTTCCCCCTTCTTACTGATTTTCACTAGCATCTCTCCTTACCTGGTTCCCTCATCACACCAGCTATTGTGACTGGATTTGAGGAGACAGCTCTATGAATATCACTGGATCCTATTCCTCCCTCCACACACACTACATAGAAAAGGTAGGGCTGCCTGTAACTAAATGGAAGAAAATAGAAGGCAAAAAATGAATGCTATCAGTTCTAATTGCTGTAATTGCGTAGAGGAGTAAGAACTTCATACCTCCCTCTCTTTTTTACCTACCTACCCAGTTTGTGACTTTTTGTTCCTTTCTTTCTGATACCTATAGAGAATTTAAGTTATTTCTTCTAATAAAAAATGAACTGTGAATAAGAAGTATTTTACATAATAATGTTCATTATAGGAAGCCAAATAGTTCTTCATTGTTATTAATATGTTATTAATTACCATGGAAAAAAGAATCCCCTCCATTACTTCCTTTCCTTCCTTCCTTCCTTCCTTCCTTCCTTCCTTCCTTCCTTCCTTCCTTCCTTCTTTCCTTCCTTCCTTCCTTCAGAGGGTTGAACCCTGAGGCATTCTACCTCTATGCTACACTCTCAATCCTATTTTTATTCTTTATTTGGAAACAGGGTATCACTATGTTGCTAAGAGCCTCACTAAGTTTCTGAGGCTGTCCAAGAACCTTTGATCCTCCTGTCTCAGCCTCCCAAGTACTGGGATCACAAACATGCACCACCATGCCCAGCTGTAAAAAATAATTCTAAACCCACCTAAGTGGTAAATAAGCTAAGGATCCTGAAATTATATATAAATGCATTAGCATCACCCTCTTGGATTAATTCATATCTTTTTTCATCTTTTATAGGTTTTGTACTTTGCAACGTGTGATTACATCCACGAATTATTTGTATTCATATCATATTATCCTTGAATTTATGGATATATGAATATTTTAGCATAAATGTTTAGCATGCATACGTCTATATGTCCAGGTGATAAGCTGCCCTTCATGTTTAATTCAGAAAAGATATCTTCCCCCTGTTCTTTTACCCTCTCCATCTTTAGAGAGACAAATGTGGATTAAGAAAAAAACACAACAACGTTATATTTGCCTATAATATGTTCAAGAGCAGAACTAGTTCAGGTTCATGTTTAGAGAAACTCTTTTTGGATTCTGAAATTAAAACAATAATGAGAGGGAATGGAATACATAATCAGAATCAGGGAGAACGTTTTGTAAAGTGATAGCCTCCTACTTGCATGACATTTTGTGATAAGTTGGTAACAGAGAAAGGAGAAGGAGTCCAGCAGCATCTAGCACATTCTATCTCTGCCCTTTGACTAAAAATAAGGATAGATTATATACATCCTATTCAAATGAGAGATGAGGAGAGGTATGATTTATTTTTACTTTAAAGAGCTGTAGGATAGAAAAGATAGCTTTTTCTCACCATGCCTGGGCTCATGGATGATTCTTTTGTAAGAAAAGTTAGACAAACCTGCACAAATGTATTTTATATAAGGTTTAGAAGACATGATTGACTTCATAAGGAAATGGAGACCCCAAGAATCAGATATACTTGCATATTTTCATACTTTTATTTGATTAAGAGTTTGTTAACAGATTCTTAGACCAGAGACCTGACTCAACGGGTCCCAACAACCCAAGACTGACCACTTGCTTCCAAAATCTAAATATAAAAGTGATGAAGAAGTAGAAAAGGAATTTATTCAATGTTACCTACTGCAAAGAACCAGGAAGGTCATGTGTCCTAGACCTGCTATTTGGTATACAATAAGCTTCTGGATAATATGGAAGAAACAAAACTGGTAGGTGGGGCAAAAAGTATGCATAGTCAAGGAGTCTTGGTCAGGCTGTGGTCTGGCTGATTCTTACCTTAGGTTAGCCATGCTAAGCCCTGTTGTGGATGAGAAAGTGCCTGGAGGTAGTATCTATTCTTGTCACAAGATGCTTATGGATTGGACCTGTTGTTCTTGGAATCCAAGGTGACTATGGGACAGAAAAACATGGAGAATAAAGACAAGTCAGAAAGGCAAAATGGAGTTAGTTTCTCTAGGTGTATGACAATAGCTGGAGAGACTTCTGGTTATCACTCTGATGGTCCAAACAGGACATTGTAAAAACTAGTGGTTGTCATATCCCTGCAAATCTTAAAAAATAATCTCAGTTAGTCTTAGCATGATATCTTTTGCTTTGAAGAAGCAGGATTACCAATTTTAGATGGATATTCATTAAATGATTAACATATTGAAATGCAGAGTTCAGCGGGAATCTGACCCAAAGTTTAAGGTAGCAAAGGAGATAGATAGAAGACAAAGGCACTGAGGTTAAGTTGTTATCATACTATCTACATGACCAAGTAAAAAGTGATTTCTTTTAGCAAAAGCAACCTCTAATCACCTATAACAAATAGATAGTTGAGGAGAAGTTTTATTGAAAAAAAAATGTGATCTAATGATAATGAACTGGTAGAAACTTAGCAAAGCCTATTTGGTAGGATTTTTCTGTGTCTTCAGCAACTTTTCTCTGGATATAGAGAGGGCACCTTTCAAGTGAGAGCATTACAACCTGCTTCATGGCACAAGGGTGAGGGAAGATGAGACTGTCCTTGCTGCTTCTACAGTTTTTTGCAAATGCCAAGGTGCTATATTTGGAGGTAGTGCATACTGAGCCCCTTAAGAGAGAGAAACTGAGTGGTTTGAATATTCATCATAAAGGTTCCACCTCCATAGTCAACACCAGATCAAGCTATGTGGTATCTAGAAGTAGAAAAAACAAAAAGCAAACAAACAAACAAAACAAAACAAAAAAAGCTTTCACACAATTTTTACCAATATATAGTACAAGGGCTGAAAACTACAAAGGATTACTTGATCCTATTTTATAAAGAGTCTCCTTGCCAAAAAAATCGAGAGTGCATTCTCCAAACTGGAACATGAAAGGGCCCTCAGGGACAAAGTATAGAGAATTCTGTAAGCAAATGACTGGCTGGCAATTCCAAACCTTTGAACAGAGCCTTGACTCTATGCACATGAGATTTCCTCTCATTCCTAAGCTGTATTTACTTTCTATGATATCTATACAATCTAATTTTATTTTTGTGCCTTTCTCAATTCCGAGGTCTATGTAGCTAAGCAATGACTTGACATCTCTATTTGTTGAGCTTATTTGGGTCTTAAACCCAGTACATGACAAACTGAACTCATATCTGTGAGAAGCTCTACCCCAGTGCATGTAGAATTTCTTTTGGTCAAAAGATTGAGAATTGTTCTGCAGCGATTTTGTCTTTTGCCAACTGTTTTGTCTATTACTTCAAGCTTCCTACAAGCAGAGACTGGTTCTAGGGTACATAGGGCATTTTGTATAAAGTAGGATATTCCTTCAGTAATTGTCCATCATTGGCTGGAGCTGCGAGTCTGAGGAATGAAGAGTGTTGTATGACTTCCAAGATCTGACTCCTTTGTCTCTAGAGGGATATGTTGTAAGTCTAGCTGCCAACTTAAATAATAAGTGGTTCAGAATTGGGGATGTGGGTGGATACCATAACTATAGCATCTATTTTATCAACTATATCTAGTTTATCATCAAGTTTTGTTAGTTAAAATTATTAAATAATTATTAATCCAGCTATTTGACTTTATTAGCCTACCATCACCCTTTTTCATGCAATATATTCACTCAATACAAAGAAAATATCCTATTATTTTTCTTTACAAATCAACTTGTATGCTTGCTCAATTTATTTTCCAAAAACAGTCATTGGCTTTTTTGAAATCCAAAATAAGATAAAACCATACTAATGCCTTACTTAAAATTCTGTAAATGAACCCCCAAATTTATAAAATGGCCTATAAAATGCAGTATAATCTTTTTCATTTTAATCCTTCTAGCCACTTTCCTGAGCCTGTGGTCCATACTTCATTCTTCTCTCTGTGTTCTCCCTGAAAGTATAAAGTCGCTTCCTGCTACAGTGCTCTTGTGCATCTTATTATCTCTCTCCTAAACTCTTTCCTCCAAACAAAGAAGGTTGCAGATAGAAACTCATCTTCCATTACTTCTGGTACTGGATTTGTGCCTCCATTTATCTGTTCTCACTGTATAGTACGATTCGCTATTGTAGCACTTCTGTTAGAAATACATTTGTGTGTGTTTATGAGCTTACTATTTAAATAGTCTATGTCATTCTATAGCCCACAGATTTGGAAGCCTCAAGAAGGTAAAAACCTCATCTGCCTTATGTTTGCTACTCTCTTTTCTTCTCCAAAACTTCTTAACTCAAGCTAAAGCTCTTCACAAATATTTGTTGAGGAAAACAATCAATAAAGTCAAATATATGTGAGATAAGGAAGGAAAACCAGAAACACTGCAGTCATTCTAGTTTGAGCTCTATGAAAACCCCAAGCTACCATGTTTATTTAGTTCTATTTATAGACAGTGGTGATGTGCCTGAAGAATTTGTATTCTGTAAGTTAGAAAACCTAAGCTGAAAACTAGTAAAAACAAATTTGCCAGGTATGGTAGTGCAGGTCTGTAATACCAGTACTTGGGGGACTGAAATGGGATCGCAGGTTTGAGGCCAGCTTCAGCACCTAGGAGAGACCCTCAACAAATTAGCAAGATCCTTTTTCAAAATAAGCATAAGAGCTGGGGAGGGGGGGGCGTGTAGCTTGTAGATATAATGCCCCTGTGCTCAACCCCCAGTACCCCCCCAAAATGCAAACATAGTGATTATAAGATCTAATATTTATCATGTCTGTACCCTTCTACACGCTTCCCACATATTAGCTCCCTTGATTCTCATATAAATTAGAAACCACTATTTTCCCAAACTTATGGTTGCTAAAAAGTTGATACTCAATTTAAGTAAGTTAAGTAGCTTACTCAAGACCACACAGTTAACAATGGTAAAGCCAGTGTTCAATCTCAAAATCTCATTTACCATGTCAATAGTATAAGGTTTAATAATGTGTATTTTATAATCAGAAAGAAGCAGACTTAACAGTAGCTCTGACTTCTTTTAGATGCGGTATCTTAAGGAAGCCATTTCACCTCACCAACTCTGTTCCCTTATCTATGGAACAGAGGTTATAAAAGCATTTGGTAACACATTCCATGGGTAAGCACCCCATTAATACCTACAGCTGGTGCCCTGGAGGTTAGTTATGGACTCATTTTTAAGGCGCAGAAAACCGAAATTAAAATAATATAAGGGACTAGAGAAAATGATGCTAAGTGAGATCATATAGTGGAAGAAAGTCAAGGGTCCTATGTTTTCTCTCATATGTTAAATTTAGAGAGAAAATAGGAAATAAAAGGGACTTCTGATAAGTGAGAGATACCAGTCGACTAGTGGAAGGGGATTGGAGAGAGGTAAAAGGAGAACAGATGAAGAAAGCAGTTCAAATAATGCTATGTCCATATGTGAAGGTAACACTACCAATCTCACTAATATGTATGGGGGGTGGCGGAGCTGGTGAGCTCTGGAGGGAAGCACACCAAGTACATATATGTTTGCATCACTTTGAATTGCACTCTGGTGTATAATTACAATGCACCAATAAAAGCATATAAGAAATAAAGAGCAATGGCTGGCTCACAAAAATGAAAATTCCAAATGTAGAGTGTACTCCTGGCAAAGATTAGAGCCTTAGCAATATCCCCAGAGTTATCTCCAACTCTGTTCTTTGGCAACCATAGGTTGATCAAAAGCCAGCCCCCATTATGATTTCAAGATGGCAGCAAACAATGAAATGCTGGTCTCTTTCTGGTTCAGAGAGAGAATGCTTATCCTTAGACCACTGAATTAATTCTGGAGAAAGAAGCCCTGGGGCTTATTCTGCTTGAATTCACTTTGGTCAGGAAGAAATCATAGTGGAGAAGAAACTGTCCTGAGACCATTGTAAAAGATTGGGACACTATTTCCTGGGGAGGGGAACAGAAGCACAGAGATTGATGTGTGATCACCAGAGCTGTCTCCAAAAGCCAGTCCCAAATCTTGGGTTCACGACGTGGTAGAAAAAGATCGATTCCCTCATGGAACTTTTAGACACTGTTGAAAGACAATTAATGTTGATGGACAACAAATAGATGTGGACTAAAAGTTATTATTATTGCAATGTTTTGTTACTAAAATAAATATCCATGTAATAGATAGCTGATGCTGATATTTGTTTTTCATAACTGATTATATATGACAAACCATGGCAGAGAGAAAGAGAGAGAGATTGATTATGCAGCCTCAATGTCTCAACTCCCAGTCTTAGGCTTACTCTGGTATATGTTTATCAAAATAAGAATTAATTTTAAAATTAGGTTGACTCTAAATATTTTACT
>PVLC010023845.1:0-25265 GCA_004027655.1 Graphiurus murinus | reverse complement strand
AAATGGATAAAATTCTGGAAACATACAGTCTACCAAGACCAAATATTGAAGAAACAGAAAACCTTAACAAACCAGTAACAAGTGAAAAAACTGAATCAGAAAACATATCTGTAGATATATCCAGTACACAGCACAGAGATATTAAGAGAGGTAAATATGAGAGTTAAGAGAAGTAGAAAAATAGAATAAGAGATTCCAGCATACATTTAATTAGTGTTTCAGGAGCAGAAACAGTATAAAAGTGTTTTGTTTAATAATTGGTGAAAGAACAATAAATCGGAAGCAGGAAAAATAAAAAAGAAATCCACACCTGAACACATCAATACTACAGAGCACCAAAGATCATTAGAACTTAAGAACAGATTACCTACTAAGAACAATAGCAGAGGTCAGCAAATTTGTTCCACACATTGCTAAATAGTAAATATTTCATGCTTTGCAGCTACAGTTTCTTTTGCAATATTGAACTTGGCTCTTTTAGTGCAAACACATTGATGGATAATATGCAAATAAATTACCATAGTGTATACCAATAAAACTTTATTTATTAAAGACAAGTAGCAAGACAGATTTTGTTCATTCATGAGGCATAGTTTGCTAACTTATGAACTACAAAATGACCCCTGACTTCTCAGCAACAACAAAGGTAGCCAAAAATAAATGGCTTAATCTGAGATCAAGAAACCGTCTCCTATTCCCTCCCCAAGGCCCTCATTACTCACTAGACCTAACTAACCCACTTTAGTCTGAGAAATTGAAACTAAGAGAGGCCGGTTAGGCTGCCTAACTCACTGAACCTGGCACTATAAAGCAAGCCTGCTGCCAATAAATGTAGCTCAACAGCTCTCAGTTCTTGTCAATCATAAAACAGCTCCCCCCTTCTCCAGTATATCTCACTAAAGTTACCCTATAGAACCAACGAAATCAAAATCTTAAACCAAGGAACTCACAAAAAGGATCTAGAATCTGCTTCTAATTTTCTAGCCCTCACCCCTACCCTCATGCCAAGGCCAAAGAGGGCAAGTCCATCAACATACAAGCCTGGGCCCATCATTTTCACAAGGGTTACCAGTAGAAGGATTATGAACCCCAACTTCTGTGAATACCCCAAGACAGTAATGCTAGAAAAGTAAATATACCTCTAAGAATGCAACTGGGAAGCTGGGCATCGTGGCACCTGCTTGTAATCCCAGCACTCAATAGGCCAAGGCAGGAGGATCACTGAAGTCCATTTCAAACCAGCCTGGGCAACATAGCAAGACCCTGTCTCAAACAAAACAAAACAAAACTATAAATACTATGTAAGATGACCAAGTGATGAAAAAGTGTTTCTGAAGATTTACTTTCATATTAGTGCTCAAAAACAGAGCCAGTTAACAACAGGGACATCTAGCAAAACTATATGAGGCTCTGGAGGCGAAAGGAAAGGCAATGTTGCAAATGCCATGCTCTGAGGAGCATGTTCAGGCAGAGTTCCCAGAACTTCAGGTTAGCATTAATCATTGTTTCTAATCACTGTCAGTTTACCCCCACCCCAACCCCCTGAAGGCCAAGCCAACTCCCATGAAACAAGCTGTCTTCCCTTATAATGCATTTTCTGTCTTGCCACTAACAGAATCTGTGGCTTTGGTGTTCCTTTACAGAAGCACTGATCAAATTACCCTAAGATCTTTTTCCGTGTTCCGAGTTATGGGCAGAATTCCAGGATCAAACACTTAACATTATCCTCAAATAGAATACCTTACTTTCTGGGTCTGCTCAGTAGCAAATGTTTATCAGTCATTTCAAGGTTGGTCATTGAAAAAGGCACATTCCATTTGACATCCTGCCCTTTGACCCTGGGTTATACATGACACATGTATTTTCATAACCTCTGAAACAATTCCAGTATTGTTCAACAACTCTGGTATTATTGCTGTAGCATCTAATATTCTCCAATGGAAATGTAAACAAGCCTTGTAAACAGATGACATTTATTTATTTATTTATTTATTTATTTATTTATTTATTTATTTATTGTGGTACTAGGGATTGAACCCTGAGGCATTCTACCTTTGAGCGACACCCCCAGCCCAATTATTTCTTATTTGGAAACAGGTTGATGAGAGTCTCACTACTTGCTGAGGCTGTCCTCGAACCTGCGATCCTCCTGTCTCAGTCTCCCAAGTACTGGGATTACAAGTGTGCGCCACCACACCCGGCTAACAGATTACTTTTAACCTAATCTGTACTATTCATGTTCCTTTATTAAATTTATAAATCTCATTGTAATTTTCATTTCATTCAATCCATTCACTTAACAAATACACCCATTCTATTATTTAAGTGCTCAAGAGGAAAACAAAAAAACAAAACCCCTCACATCCTTTTTTTCCCTAGCATGTTTCAGTGTTTTGCAACACTTCAGATGTTCTTTCTAAGACTACCTAAAAAAGCTATCACTTAGCATATGAATAGCAGTAAATACTATGATGATTATGCAGTTCATTCTCCTAATTTTACTTTGGAGAAACTGAGGTCTACCATTTAAATGATTTGTCCAAGATCAGCAGTGTCAGAATCAAATGCAGTATTACTCTAGTGATTCTCCCAACATACCACTCATACCTTAAAATCTGACCTTTTATATTTGCCCTGTGACTTCAGGATTCCTCCCAACACTTCTGATTACATGCTTTGCCTGCATCTTTACAGAATATATATCTCTTTTAAAAAAATGCATAGGACTAACAGTAGCTGACAATTGAATATTCATCATGTCAGTTTGACTTTCATTTGACCTTGGAGTGTCACTGTTACTTAATGTGAAGTTATCAAGATGATAGCACAGCAGATGCTGCCAAATGAAAAATTTGCTGCAATGAGCTTTTTATGAAATATTGAGGCTAAGCAGAGAACCAGTTCCTCTGACAAAAATACTCTCCGTCACTCTCTGCACTAAATCACAGTGTGGAGGCTGCTGGCACTCTAGGCTTTCCACTGCCAGCAATGACACCCCGAATGTACTTAGCTGGGAAGCATCCGAGATCAAGAGATGACCTTTTTATTGTAGATTGTAAGATCATCTTCATTCCCACACGTTTATAATCAAAACAAAGATCTTGTGGGTTTTTTTTTTCATTACACAGTATTCAAGAACCTCATTTGTGTGAAAGTAAAAAAAAATATATCACTCTGCACTTCAAAGGAAACTGCATGCTCTCTTAACATCTTGGAAGTACATTGCATTCTCTCTCCTCTACTGCAGTCCTACTCAGCCCCCACTCTCCACCGAAGTGAAAAACTTCACATCATACACTTGCACAAGAAAACAGTTTATTATTCAGTTTGCAATTCTGACCTTCCACTCCATGAAATCCTAAGTGAGGACAACCTAGCTTAAGTTTAGAGAAAGAAAAGAAAGTCATAATTAGACAGGCTGCAACTGAGTTGTGCTGTGTGTGAGGAGTGTGATGGTATAGACCACCTTCGGCGTTTTCAGCTCTCCTTGTGGCATCTGGCTGGGGCACAGGAAAAATGCCATATGACATTTACTGAGCAGCCAGGGACTGAGATCACATTCACCATTCTGCTGGGGGACTCCAAGGGCAAGCAGCTTTCTGCACGGACAGGTTTAGGAGATGAGAAGTAGGCTGCATTCTCTGCAAATACAGAAAGCCAAAGTGGCATGGAGAAGTGTCTGGGACAAATGGGGAATATGGTCCAGCCACAGTTCAAGAACACTCCCTGACGACAGCATGGTAATCTTTTGTTTCACCAACTGCAATGGCCCCACTGTTCTATTCCTGGCATGGTGCTCAGTGCTGGCCAGGATTCATTTCTCTCTATTCAGCTCAAGTTGTAGCTACATAATAAAATGTACAGTGACAAGATTTCCTGAGGCTTTCAGGTGCATTCAGCCTAGCAGGTTACGGGTTGCTACACTTCTAGGTCCAATGGTTAAATGAAAGTACCTATTGCTTCTGGACTCTGGTTGGAAAGCAAACAGATGCTGCAGAGGATTAGTCATTCAGGAGGCAGTTAAGGATCATTCGACTCATTTATACAACAAAACACATTTTGAGTGCCAACTATGTCCCAGACTTTATGTTCAGCCCTGGTTGATACAAATATAGATGAGATACAGCTTGGATGAGCTCTTAGGAGAAGTACACATGTAGTATAGTATGGCAAATGCAAGGTTAGAGATGAGGACAGGATCTTTACAGGAAGAGTATCTAACCAGACTGCAGTGGCTAAGAAGAATTCCTCAAGGAAGTGATGCCTAGAATAAAGGGGCTAAGGAAAGAGCATTCCAAATAAGAGAAAAAATATAAGCAAAGGTAACGGAACATGAAGACAGAATGCTGTGTGTGTGTGTAGTTTTCTATGGCTAGAACATAAAAGAAAAAGTGTGAGCCTGGCAGGAGTAGCAGCTGGCCAGTAAGGAGCCGAGTAGAGGGTAGGTCAAGGAAGGCTTTATGTCTTGTGCTAAGGATCTATATTCTATGGACACTGGAGATCCATTGAAGGCTCCAAGCAAGGAAGAGATACAGGCAATTTTGTGTGCCACGGCTCTCAGCTACTAAACTGGACATTGCAGAGAGAAGTTCTTCCTGAGCTGGAGACACTCCCTTGCTAGGTCGTGGTCAGTCACTATACCAGCACCTCTGATTTCCCCTGGTGACTATAGAAACCTCTTTTTTCCTATCATTATTTAAAAAAGCAAAGAAAATAGCTTCCTGGGCACATTCCTGTAATCTCTTAGCTCCCTTCTCACTTCTCAGCTTTAACGAGAGTCAATAAAATAGGGATCTACACATTGCCGCCTCCTCAGTCCATGCTATGGAATCTCAGCATTGCTTTCTCCATATGAGCACAAGGGGGTGGTGGTTGAATCAGGCAGCCTGAGATGTTTCACTTCTGTCATGATGTCTCATGACATTACAACTGCTGATCAAATTTCTGCTTCTACTACTAGACTATAAACTCCTTGAAGAGTATCATGACCTACCAGGCTGCACCAATACAGTACCTGAAAACATTAAGGTTTTAAAGTAATATTTTTCTTTCCAGAAGAGTCCTGATCTCTGAATCTCTGAATAATAGATATTTTAAAAACTTGAAGAAAAAATACTGCACAGCTACTTGAAAGTGAGATCAAGGAGACATGTGCATGCTGTAACAAGAGGTCAATGTACACTCCAGGGGTAGCCTCCATTGTGATTTCAAGTGACAAGGGCCTGGCCAATGCTGGACCCAATCTTAAAGGCAGTTTACTCACACCCTTCTTTCCACTTCCCATCACAGTTCCTGCCAAGGCAATCACAACAGTGGAAACATTCACAGCAAGACAGAACTTTGTGGGAGGCCAGAACTGTCAGGTTATGTCAGGACTGGCATGAGACCAGGCATCTGGGCCTGGACTAGGGGGACTGTCTCAGTTGTGGTCAGGCAGACTACATGGTGTACAAAGTACACAATTAACTTTAGGCTTGAATGAGACAAACATTAGCTTTAATATAAACCTAGCATAAGGGAAATCAACTTCTGGTGTGGCAAAGTAAGGAGCTCTATTGACCTGCTCCTCAGTGAGGCTGTGGAAATTATTAAAAACAAACAAAAAACGAAAAAAAAAAAAACATTTAGCTGGTGCAGTGGCACATGCCTGTAATCTCAGTGATTTGGGAAGCTGAGGCGGAAGGATCATAGGTTTGAGGCCAACCTGGGCAACTTAACAAGACCCTTTCTCAAAATAAAAAAGATAAAGGGTCGGGGATGCAACTCAGTGGCAGAGCACCTCTGGGTACAATCCCCAATATCAAAAAATAAATAAAAATAAAAAATAAAGTCTTTGGAAATGGTTCTAGGAGGAAAGAATAAATGAAGAAACATCTATTCCTGAAAATCTGGTAGGAAAAATGAATTTGTAGGATATAAACCAGGACCTCTCCTCCCTACTCGATCAGCAGGTTGAGGCTCCACTCCAGCTGGCTACAGCCACAAACACAGGACCTATTGTCCCCCTGACCCCAAAAGGTTTTCTTCCCAGGAGGAGTGGGACTTCACCCTTTCTCATCCTGTCCCAGGTACGTGTTGTTGAAGTGAAGTCCCAGCTGAGGGCAGTTGAAAGGTGGGTGCTTCCTTCCTCTCTGGAGCACCCATTTGTGAAATGAGTACAACAGGCCAAGAATACTAGGGCTCTGATTGCCCTCCCCTGAATAATGAGGTGGTGGTCTCCCCCACCCCCACCAGAAGAGGCCAGAGGAGAGGACCTCAGACTGTGGTCCCCACCCCCACTCAGTACTAAACTCCTGAAGCAGGGTTGTCACACAAAGGGAAGCATGCCATTGTCTGCACTGCCAGCTCTAGGGCCCCTTACCGGGGATATTTGCCTGGAAGGCCAGGCAGGTTTTGAAATTATTTCTACTCTCTTCTCAAAGGCATTGACTTCCTTTGCAGTTGACCATGGAGAAGTTCAAGCCTAAGGGCATTCTCAAGAACTGTGTAACTCATTTGGAAGGCATTTGGAAGGAAGTTTAAGAACCTAATGCAGTGACCTTGAGAAATAAAAAATTCAGACCTGAGAGCAGTATAAAATAGGCAGGAAGGAGGTAGGACACATGTGAACACTCTTGCCAGACCTGCTTGCCCAGAGGATGAAAGCAACACTAGCCAAGATTTAACCCTGCCATTTCTTCAGAACAGTCCTAAAACAGTGTGGCAAAGAGAAGCCCAGAGACATAGACCCAAGTAAAGTTCTCCAAATCTAGCATGTATGGGTATCATACACATTGCTAGGGCTACCTTCGAGTTTCTTATTCAGGAGATGTGGAGTGAGATCCAAGAATTTGTATTTCTAATAATTTTCTAGGAAATATGAATGGTGTTAGTACAAGGACTATAATTTGTGAGCCACTGCCTGCACTGATATGTGAATACTATACTAGATAAATGAAATTAAAGCAGGTGGAGAATCTAGGTCATAGCTTGAAATACACGAACCTCTTTCCAGATGAATACTTATTCCAGGAGAATCAGTCATAGGTATAGGGAACACCTAGTTGTTTTGCTGCTGGAATCAATTCACCATCCTCTGGTAATTGTATGCCAATTTGCCTCTAGGAAACACCTTCCTCCTTCACTTTTAATCCTAATTCTTTGGAAGGTTTTAATGATCTATCTCTGCCCCCACAGAATGAAGTGATTCAGGCCTAGCTCATCTGGGCTTTGCATTTTCTTGGCTCTAGAGACTGGTTCAGAGATTCAGAGATGGATAATAAAAACTAATAATACATGATGAGTCTTTTTTCCCCTGAGGTTCCTGAGACATGAGCGTAAGAGAGAAATGTTATTTTCCTGTTAGATTTAATCAGAAAAGATATAAGTATAGAGCTACCACCTGGCCATCAGATGCACCACTAAAACCAAAGCCAAATTTTTGTATTGTGATTTTATTGGTGCATTATAGTCTCACATCATAATGTAAATCATGTTGACAGTGACATATATGCATACAGCACTTGGTCAGATGAGAGTTGGAGAACTAGCAGATGCTGGAATTATCATTTGAGCCCTGCATCAAACATACCTAAAATTTGTCTTGCCTTGTGAACCAATTAAATTCCCTTTTCCTTTCAGCCATTTTCCATTAAAAAATTTTAAGGATATATGGTGTATTACAAGTTAGAAGGGGCATTTCTGAACCCTAAGTCTACACGTGGAGTCATGGAGGGAGAGATGTTCTACATGCTAACAGCACAGAAGCTCCTGTGAGGCATTCAACACAGTCCTCTGAACCTAGAGAGTGTGACCACATCAGTACAAAAGCAGAAGTGAGGATTTGCTCAAATCTGGTGCACAGAGGAATGTGAGAGACCAACTAGACGGCAGGTAGTTGGAACCCTCCAGGGGCACCTAAGAGGCAGCTGGGGCCAGAGTGGATTGAGAGCAACGTGACTCACACATCAGCCTACAGACTGGCCCTCTCTGCCTTCCCCATTGCTAATTCTGCGACCTCATGTCCTAGCACTCTTTCCTTGCTGAATTCACTCCAGATATAGTGGCCTCCCTGCTTGTCTTCAAATACATCAACTATCTTACTATGGTGTATAATTATAGTGCACCAGTAAAAGTATAAAAAAAAGTGAAAAAAAAACAAAACAAATGTATTGACTTTGCTTTCCCTTTCAGATCTTTGCATTTATTCCCTAGGCCTGTAAAATTCATGCCACACATGTTTATGTAGCTGGTTCCCTCATTTCCTTTAGTCCTCTGCTCAAATGTCACCTTATTAGAGAAGTCTCCCTGGACTGTTGCATATAAATACCAAGTGCCCACTGCTACCTGTTCATCATAAACCCCTTCCTGCTTGCTTTTTTTTTTTTTCCATGTTGCTTGTTACCATCTGACATGCTATGTATGGACTTATTCGTTAACTGCCTTTCTTCGATAGAATGTAGGTTCTGTAATTGCACAGGCTTAGGATCTCTGTTGTTTGTTTCTTTGTTTTGCTGCTATATCCTTGGGTCCTTGCATAGACTAGACTATAGTATGTGCTCAATATAATATTGTTACATAAATGCAGCCACAATATGACCTCAAAATCTCAGGTCTATATGTTTCTTTTACAATCATCACTCATAAGATTAAAGCTGCTGCCTTCCTCCTAATATATAAATATATATTTATTTTTGTAGTACTGGGAACTAAACTCAGGGGCATTCTACTTTTAAGCTACATGCTCAGCCCTTTTTTATTTTATTTTATTTTTTGTTTTGTTTTGAAACAGGGTCTCACCAGATTTTTGAAAGTCTCATTACATTGCTGAGGCTGGCCTCAAACCTGTGATCCTTCTGTCTCAACCTTCCAAGCACTGGGATTAGAGGTGTGTGCCACCATGCCCAGTTGCCTTCCTCTTTATGCATACCTGCACTGCACCCTGTCCATACACCCCATTTCCATGCAATAGGCATTGTTTTTACCTTACTGACATTGAACCCCTGCTAAAATAATTTGGTCAATGATGATAGACTTAATGCATAATTCATTGATATATAATATATAATGAGCATAACCCATTGATATATATATATATATATATATAATGAGTTATATAATGCTGAGATAAATATCAGCATTTTTATTTGTATTCAATAAGGATTTGCTGAATGTGTATATTCATGATAGTATTGTGTGTTAGGAGCTCTTGGATCTATAATATTAAGTAATGTGGATGCCAACTGATAAAATTTACAATGTATTTTACAACGTTAAAGATGACTGTTGAATATATAAAAGCCTTCAAAAATGAAAGAAATCATTTTGATAAAATCAGAGGTTGTGAAGGTTGTATCTGGTGTGCTCCTGGTGGTAATCTAGAGCTGACTTATATTCATAAAAGCCAATTGATTACACAAGACTTTTGAGAGCCAGTGGTTAAATACAATAATTATTAGAAATTAAATTAATCAGGCATTAATTAAATAAATTACATTAAAACAAAAATAATAAAACATAAACGCATCAGTTTCTTATGATTGTATTACATTTTACTCTTCCTTTTGCTCTTGAGGTTGATTGTGTCTTTTTTTATGACAGGGATGTTACATAAAAGTGAACTGGGGACCATCTATTCCCAGCTCCACATTTCAGAAACTTTACATCAGATGCCTGAAATCTGCCATGGTGGGAGTATTTACACCATGGAAATGAGCAAGTGCTATAAGTCAGGGTTTGATTTATTGTTTTGCTGATTTTTGAGACTTAAGAAAATGTGGAGGAAATGTTAGTAGTGTCTATTAAAATGATGTCATGTCTCCAGTCATTACAATTGTGAAAACCCAAAATATCCTTCCCCATATTTGAAAACTATTATTTGCAAAAGGAGAAGACCTACTAACATTATTGAGAAACAGTGGAGGTTCAAAATACAACTTTGTTGCTTCACAGAATAAAAACATCAACCAACACTCATGATATAATTATAACTGCTCATCAATTGCAAGCATAATTTGATTAAGGATACAAATGTTTGGCAAAAAAATGAATGAAACATTCCAAATACATGGAATTTATAATAAAAGTATCATATTTTATTTATGGTGTGTTACACACCCTTTGTATTAGTTAAAATTGATAATCAACTTGAACATATACATATGAATTTTTCATACATTTTATTTTCAGTCAACTGGTATTTAAATATTTCTATCTCACCCCTCTCCCTTCACCTATATCATACCATATAAATGGAGTTGCTTTCTAACCTGGCTTTAAACAAAAGTTCTGTGTGACTGATTTTATAATTTTCATGTATAAATCCACACAAAACTTTAAAAAATATATTTTATGAAGGATTATCCACATAGCAAAGAGAGTGAACAGTTTGAAGTGGCATATTTTCTCCCCTGCTGAATACGACTAAATTAACTTAGCCAGTATATTAGTAAGTTTGCATATGCTAACAAGCCTTTCCATTTAGCCTTGCAGAGACTCCTTTCTCTGATAAACCATGGTAACTACAAAATAACTGCATCACATTTTTTTCTTTCTTACAGCTCACATTTTTATATTCCTGTAGTCAAGGAATGCATAATAAAGCATAGTGAAGGTCAAGACATAAATCAAGAAGTAGGTTCTGAAGACTCCCGAGCTCTCAATGACATTTATCATAAAATACAAAATAAAGCAGAGATTTCTGAGTATTAAAAGAAAAAGAGCTTGGAGTGGTGGCACATAACTGTAATCCCAATACTTGAGAGGCTGAGATAGCAGGATAGCAGGTTCCAGGCCATCTTAAACAACTTACTAAGACTCTCAACAACTTAGCAAGACCCTATTTCAAAACTGAAAACAAAAAATTTTAAAAGGGCTGGGGGTTGCTGTGTTCATGTATGTCATTATTACTATGAATTGCATTATGATGTGAGACTATAATATATCAATAAAAGTATTACAAAAAGAGGGAGCTGGGGTATAGCTCACAGGTAGAAAAACCCTGGAGTTAATCTCCAGTACCAGAGAGAGAGAGAGAGAGAGAGAGAGAGAGAGAGAGAGAGAGAGACAGGAAACAAACGTGGGAATGTAATCTAGTATTAATACTGAGGATTGAATCCAGGGGCATTCCTCTTCTGAGCTACACCCCAATCCTATTTTTTTTTTTTTTTATTTTCAAACTAGGTCTCACTAAACTGCTGAGGCTAGCTTCAAACTTGAGATCCTCCTATCTCAGTCACTCAAAGTACTGGGATTACAGGTGTGTGTCACCATGCATGGCTACAATGTAACTTTATTAAGACTCCGAACACCTGTTTTGCTTAAAATTCATAAAATACATCATTAAATATTTCAACATATGTAACTATTATGTCAAAGCTATTTTATTTTTGTATGATAGGGGAACATTTGCATTTTTAACTCATTTTTTAATAAAATAACATGAAAAAGTTCAATTCTATCTTCCAATATTTTAAAATAAAACTAAGATTATTCTGGCCTAGTTTATTGTATATGTTGTTTTTTTTTTTAACATTCTAGAGGTACACTTTGAGGTCCCTTTGCTGATAGAACCACATCAGAAGAGCAATTTAGAGACAAAATAATTCTACATATTTTGAGAGTTACCCTAAAAAATAATAATACTTTGCAGTGATTCATCTTCTCTCATGGCCTACACTGTTCCCCTGGCCGCAGTGACCACTTTATAACCCAGCTAGACCACTCCTTGGTATTTTTTTTTTCCAAAGAATTAAAGCTAGAATACTGGAGTGAAACATGCATATCCATGTTTAAAGCAACACCATTCACCATAGCCAAATATGGAACCACCCTAGGTGTCCATCAATGGTTTGAAAGGATAAAGAAAATACAGTAAATATACACAATGGAGCTTTACTCAGCCATAAAGGACAAAATTATGTCATTTACAGGGAAATGAATGGAACTAGAGAACATTATGCTAAGTGAGATCAGCCAGTTTCAAAAAGTCAAAGGTCATATGTTTTTTTGTCATATGTGGAAGCAACAGAAAAAAAAAAGGAAAGAAAAAGCACTTCACGATTATAATAAGTGAGACCAGTAGGATAGCAGAAGGGGATCAGCGGAGGGAGGAAGAAAGGAGGGAAAAGAGGCCTCAGAAAGGAAACAGAACAAATAATATTATATCAATATATCAGGTATCACTACCAACCTTTCTAGAATGTACAGGAGCACATATGCATGTATCACTTTGAATCTCACTACGATGTGTAATTACATTTTACCAATAAAATTCTAAAAAGAAATAAGATTTTGCATGGATTTATCCTCCCTCAATGCCTGTACTGCTTACCTGGCTGCAATGACACACTGGTGACAGGTCCTGCCAGTTCACATAACTGGCTATTAATAATTATCAGTTGATTGGTCAGTTCAGGTTCAGCGGGTCTGATGAATTCTTTTATCTGCTATTAATTCCATTTCCCTGGACAACTGAGTAATACAATGGCTGTACTAGCTGAGCACTTACTATGTGCCCACAACTGTGCTGTAGTCATTGCCTCTGTCGTTTTTGATTCAACAATACAATACCCTTCTGAGTTGTACTCACTCATCTCATTTTTCTCACTTTATATGTGATGAAACCAGTTGGATTTTCAAAACATGAAGCATTTTCTTGGAAAGCATTGTGTGTCTGGAGCTTATTTTCTCCACCATTCTGACAAAGCCTGTGTCTGCTAGACTTCTGGGCACCAGGAATACTGTATTTTTCCAGGCTTTTCATGTCTGTCCAATGTGTTTCAGGGATGTTGTTGGCTCTGGGATATCTCTTCATGTGTATCTCCATGATGACAACCAGCTGTAAGTGAGAAATTAAGTTCATCGGCTGATTGTTTTATTTAAACAACCCAAACAGTTTGGGCAGATTTTCTTCCCCCTTGCCTCAGCTGTTTGGAGACTGTGTGAATGTGTCAATAAAGATTTTACTAAATGTTACATTGAGAAATATAAAAGTGGTAAGCTTTAATATGACTGTGAAAGTCCAGCTAAAATTGACCTGCACATGACAAATGACATATAAATAATAATAACAGAATGATTATTACAAACATTTTAACAAGGAAGAGAAAGGCCAGAGACAGATATGAAATTTTTTCTTCTTGTCTTCCAAGTAACATCTCTTTAAAGGACCTGCATTTACTTTTCATGGAGGCTGTGTGACCAAGACAGTGCCTAGTTAGAGGGTGACCAGCTTTATTTGTTCAGTCTACACCTGAAAATCTTGTCTGCATTCATAGGCATCCAACTGGTATCAGTAACTATGGCTAATCTGGAAGGGATTAATGTGGGTATTTAAAAAGAAAAAAAATAGTATTCATTGAAAAAAACATAAACTTCACTGAGGAACAAGAAATCCCTTACTATAGACTATATCTGATAATAATAACAACAATAGTAATAGTAGCTATGATGAAGAATTTTGAATGTCAACTTGGCTGGGCCAAACATTGTTCTGAGTGTTTCTGAAAGGATGTTTTTGGGTAAGATTGACATTCAAATAATTAAACTACATAAAGTAGATTGCCCTTCATAATGTGGGTGGGCCTCATCAAATCAGTTGGAGGCTGATTCAGTTCCAAATAAAAGATAATTCTTCTGCCTGATTACCTTTGAAGTGGAATAGCTGTTCTTTCTGCTTCGACAGCCTTAGCCTTCAGATTCAAACTGCAGATATGAGTTTTCCAGCTTCCACAATCACCTGGGCTGATCCCTTTATAATAGTGTTCCTCATTATAAATATGTCTGCATCTCCCATTAATTCTATTTCTCTGGACAACTTTAAGTACTGCAATGACTGTACTTACGGTGAGCACTTGCGGTGTGCCCTCCACTGAACTATTGTTGTTACTACTATCACTTCTGACTTAATAACACAATACCCTTATGAGTTATATTCACTCATAATGCCCATTTTATGCATCATGAAACTGATTCAAAGCAGATAACTAACATTATCAGGGTCGTTGAACTAATTAGAGACAGAAAACAAATGTATTGATCCCAGTGTTTTATTTTTATGTATTGATTACTATACTATGCTGGGTTTTGTTTTTTTGTTTGGCTGGTTGGGGTTTTTTTGTTTTGTTTTGTTAATGGTTCACCAAAGATCTACCAGCTCCTCACTTTTCCCCACCTTACTTACTGTTGAGTGGAGACATGTGAATAGTGCTGCCCAGTAAAATATGGGTGGATGTGACATGCGACCTTATGAACCAAGGAAATTACGAGCTAGTATGTCCACTTCATTTCTCTTCTCCCAAGGACACCTACTTCTGCTGGCGTAGTGACAAGATCAAAGAAGCGCAGATCGCTGAGTCATCTTCTGGCTAGAAGCCACACAGCAAAGTCATCTAAGCGGTGTGAAACTCTGAGTATCGAATAATCTTTTATTGGATGAAGTTGCTGATGTTTTAAGGTTGTTCATTACCATAACGTATGGTACATTTTTTTTTTAATAGGGACAATAGTATTTATCTAAAGCACAAGTAATGGTTAACAAAAACAAGTAAAGTTACAAAACAAAAGACTAACTCAATAGAAATTTACATTTCTATGTTTCACACTATGTAGGAAGTATGTACGTATAAAGCATCCACTGTTTCCTTGATTATGAACTAGGCATTTTAACTATATATAGTTTCTAAGATGGCATTTAAGATCAAATAAAATAATATAGATAAAGCTCCTAGCACAGTGTTATCATCTGAATTAACCCCCCCCAAATTCATATGTTGGAAACAATCCCTAATTCAATACTGTTGGGAGTGGGAGCTAGATATTTAGATAATGAGAGGTATAATAATAGATATTTATTTATTTTTAAACAAATAACATAATTTTATTGGACAGAAGCAAAAAATAACAGCCTAAAGCATTAAATATGGAATTTTCTCCTGTTTTTATATTATTCGTGCATTGTAAGCATACATCTTTGTTAGGTACAAACTGATAACGACATATGTGCCCACATTTCTCATTTGACCCCTTCCCCAAATTCCCACCCGATCCCTCACCCTCCCTCCCTCTCAAGTTCAGTTTAGTGAGTAACCTTGATGTACATTAGGGTGCCCCCCCCACAGTCCATCCCCTTCAGTTAAATAAATTTCTTTGCTTATCAAGGGTCACTCCTTTTTCATCTGGAGACCCTCTTATGCCCCATTTTCTCCCTAGCATCCACATATTAAGGAGAACATATGCTTCTTTACTCTTTGTAACTGGCTAATCTCACTTAACATAATGTTTTCCAGTTGCATCCATTTCCCTGCAAATAACATGAATTTGTTCTTTTAGCTGAGTAAAATTCCATTGTGTACATATCCCATAGTTTTGTAATCCATTCATCTGTCGATGGACATCTTGGCTGTTTCCATAGTTTGGCAATTGTGAATTGTACAGCTATAAACATAGATACACATGCGTCAGTCTGATAGTTTGGTTTCCATTCTTTTGGGTAGATACACAGAAGTCGTATTGCTGGATAATAGGATAGGTTCATTCCCATTCATCTGAGGATCCTCCATACTATTTTCCAAAGTGGTTGTACTAGTTTGCAATCCCACCAACAATGTATTAGAGTTCCCACTTCTCCACATCCTCGCCAGCAGTTGTTGTTCGTGTTTTTTATGATTGCCATTCTCATTGGAGTTAGGTAAAATCTCAAGGTAGTTTTGATTTGCATCTCTCTGATTGCTAATGATGTGGAACATTTCCTCATCCATTTATTGGCCATTTGTACTTCTTCTTTTGTGAAGTGTCTATTTAGATCCTTTGCCCATTTTTTGATTGGGTTATTTGCTTTCTTAGCTGTGATTTTCTTGAGTTCTTTGTATATCCTAGATATTAGACCTCTATCTGTAGAGTAACTGGCAAAAATCTTCTCCCACTCTGTAGGCTCTCTGTTGAGGTTCTTGATAGTTTCCTTCAAGAAGCTCTTCAGTTTAATGCAAACCCATATATTGATCTTCCTTTGAGTTACTTGTGCTTTGGAGGTCTTGTTGAGAAAGTTTTTACCTGTGCCTATGTGTTGAAGTGTTGGTCCTATGCCCTCTTTGAGTAGCTGCAAGGTCTCTGGCCTAATTTCCAGGTCTTTGATCCACCTTGAGTTGACTCTTGTGCAGGGTGAGAAAGTGGGGTTTATTTCCATTTTTCTGCATTTGGTTAACCAGTTTTGCCAACACCATTTGTTAAAGAGACTATCTTTTTTCCAGTGTATATTTTTGGCTTCTTTGTCAAAAATCAATTGACTGTAAGCACGTGGGTCTGTTTATGAATCTTCTATTCTGCTCCATTGGTCTATGTGTCTGTTTTTGTGCCAATACCATACTGTTTTTATTACTGTGGCTTTGTAGTAGAATTTGAAGTCAGGTATTGTGATACCTCCTGCATGATTCTTGTTGCTAAGAACTACTTTAGCTATCCTGGGCTTTTTGTTTTTCCAGATGAATTTAAGGACTGATTTTTCTATGTCTGTGAGGAGCACCCTTGGTAATTTCATGGGTATTGCATTGAATCTGTAAATCAGTTTTGGGAGGCTGGCCATTTTGATGATATTTATTCTTTCTATCCAAGAGCATGGTAGATCCGTCCGTCTTCTAAGGTCATTCATCGATTTCTTTCTTCACCTTTTTATAGTTTTCCTTATAGAGGTCTTTAACCTCCTTGGTTAGGTTTATCCCTAAGTATTTTATTTTTCGGGGTGCTATTGTGAGTGAAATTGTTTTCTGGATTTCTTTTTCAGTGGATTTATGGTTGGCATACAGAAAAGCTTCTGATTTTTTAAGATTGATTTTGTATCCAGACACTTTGAAACCTTGGGAGAGAAACTTCTCTATTCTCAGTTTCCCCATCCATGAAAAGAAAATGTTATCTGTGCTTTATATCTAACAAGTTTGGAGAATCAGATGACATCATAAGTGTGAAAGTGATTTACAATGAATAAAGTATGAAGCACTGTATGTAAGGGATATGTCTCAAACTTCTGTGTGTTGCTATAGGGATTGAACCCAGGGGCATTCAACCTCTGAACTACACCCCCAGTCTCATTTTACTTTTTAATTTTTTATTTAGTGTGTGTGTGTATGTGTGTGTGTATATATGTGTGTTACTAGGAATTGAACCTAGAGGCACTCTATCTATGAGCTATACCCCCAGCCCTTTTTTATTTTTGTTTTGAAACAAGATCTCACTAGGTTGCTGAGAGTCTCACTATTGGCTGAGACTATCCTCAAACCTGTAATCCTCCTGTCTCAGCCTCCTAAGTACTGGATTACAGGGTGCTCCACCACTACCAAGCTTTATTTTATTTATTTATGTTTTTATTTTGAGAAGGGTCTCACTAAGTTACCATTCTCTAACCTGGAACCTGTGATCCTCCTGTCTCAGCCTCCCCAAGCACAAAGATTACAGGCATGCACCACCACATCCAGGTTCAATAACAACAAAAAAATATCAATCAATACTACTCTTCTATTTTTATCATCATTCTAAAAGCGGAAATTATTGTCAGACTACTAGCAAATTAGAAATAGATATATTTATCGAGTTACCCAAAATATTTACTAAGAGAACCAGAAAATCTCACAGGCTTTCATTTCATTTTGGTCCTTAGAAAAAAATAAAAACATAGCTTAACTATAAATGCAATGATAAAGAAGATCCAAGGGTCAGATGTGGAAACAAATTTCAAATCTCTGGAGCCATCTGGAAAGGAATTGAAGGACTTTTAAGTCTGAGTGTAAATCTATATATTTTTCATTTCTCATGATTGCCTTCTAGGCAGAAGCAGAGCTGGCCAGCAGCCAGATTTTGTGGAAGTTCCTGGGGTGTAAAGGTGGCTGTTATCAGTCTTGATGAGTTTCAACTCACAAATCAATATTTTTCCATTACCAGTTCTGCCTCCAGACATTCTCATATCTGAAACATTGAAAATATCACCCTCTTGTAGTTATTCCTCTTCTCGCTATACAACCCAGGGCAGCAAGAGTATGGTGGAAGAATGACTAGAGCTGTCCCTAAGAGAGCTAGCTGTCCCAGTCAGAGAGTAAGTATCAAGACAGAAATGATGATAATATCCAAAGTCACCTCCTCTGGTAGAAATTCCAAGTGGAGTTCTATTCTATCTCAATAGTAAGAAATTCAAATAAGAAACTGAATATAAAAGTTCTTTGGCCGATATAAAATCAAGCAATCTAAAAGTCTTACTTTTTGTCACCTAGTAAACTTTCTCGTTCGTGTGTGTGTGTGTGTGTGTGTGTGTGTGTGTAAAATGAGACAGGCTCATATAATTTTTTGACCCAAACCACTGAAGTCTTAATTAAAAGAGAATCTGTCTCAAATCTACTTTATCTTATTATTGCAACTAATAGCTATAACACTGAACTCCAAAACTCAGAGGTGTGTGATGATATAGAAAGAATCATTTATATACATAATAAATCCAAGAGATTTTAAAGTCCTAATGAAACTTGATTTTCCTTGAGGCAAGATTTCATATTTTTATTTATTCCTTAGTGGCTACTTGAAGCTAAGCGGTTACAACACATTCATAGATAAACTTTCAGGAAATGAGGCAATGTAATAAAAAAAAGAAAATGCAGAAAAGCACCTAAAATATAGGAAAAAACCCTGTACACTATGCTATGGCCCACTAGATACAGATTTTTAAAAAAATAAAGCTACAACAGATGTGTGGCAGAAACTGAAAAAAAAAATTTACTTGCGCTAATCTGAGCTGACAGCTGTTATTAGGGCTGACTCTGTAATACTTCTGTCATCACTTCTAAAAAACAGATCTTCAAATGCAGAAAGGGGAATTAGGGGATATGAGAGGGAAACTTTAGGGATATAAATTTGGTTGTTATCATTCCTGAAGTTCATCACCTTTTAAATTCACAATCAATATTTTTCCATTATCAAGTCTGCCTCTGGATGTTTTTGTATGGAAGCATTAAAAATATCCCTTCTGTTGTAATTATTCCTCTTCACTATATTGATCACATTTCTTAAAGGAATTCATATAGAATTTTGAGATTATTGCACTGCAGATAAACTTTGAATGAATATATTTTTAACCTAGAAATGTTCTGGTGGCTCAGTCAAGGGGCAATATAATGTTTTTGTTTTGTTTTGTCTTGTTTTGGTACTGGGGATTGAACTCAGAGGCATTCTACCTCTGAGCTATAACCCCAATCCTTTTTATTTTTTATTTTGAAACAGAGTCTCACTAAGTTGCTGAGGGTCCCCCTAAGTTGCTGAAGCTGAACTCAAACCTGCAATCCTCCTGTCTTAGCCTTTCAAGTACTGTAATTACACATGTGCTACCATGCCAGGCTAAGGGGTAATATAAGTAATGGTAAGTAAAGGTCACAGACAACAGTCACATAGCTCAGATTTAAACACTGCTCTCATCATTTTGTGACCCTAGGCAAGCCCTTTAATCTCTTTGATTCTCTATATCCTTTTCAGCAGAAGAGGTATAATAGTAGCATCTACCCTTACCAAGAGTATTATGAGGATTAAAGATTATACATATACATGTGTACCTATGCACATATGTATATGTAATGTGTATGTATGCATGAACCATGCCAAGTGTATCATACACATTAAGTGTTAGATACCATTTAATGTTAATGTCATTACAAAACCACCATACAACTTAGCCTATAGATCAGAATGGTTTGTGGATTAATTCAAAATCTGGATCTCTGCAAAGCTTAACTCATGAGAAAAGTCCAACTCAATATATTTCATTTTCATCACTGAGGATTGTTTTGAGGAAGTTGAATTTACTGAATGGACTGCCTGTTTCATCTTGAGTACACACATGGAAAATGTGGCTGTGACTCATCTCGAAGCTGTTTTATCAAATTCAGTTCTCAGTCACGAATCAGAGAATGACAAAGAGGTCCACAACTTTACATTCAGTACTGGCAGTCAGGGAGACATGATTGTGTTAATTATATTAGGAACACATTTCCATTTGTGCTTATCTGGTATTTAAGGATAAGAAAGGATTCTGTGTTTCATTCTTGGTAAGGCCACATTTTCTTGTCTCTGAGTTGACTTGGTGGTTAACACGGGAGAATAAGGTGTGTCTTTTGGTTGTTTTTGTGTAGGTGTGTGTGGGGGTGGGTGAGGTAGAGTGGGGAAGGAAGGTGCAAAAAGGAGAGAATTATGTTTAAACATTTTTCTAAAAACAAAAGACCTATATTCTTTTATCATTTGTAATGTCACTCCATTTTTCTACAAAAAAAAAAAAGTTGTATAGGAAGTAAGAATAGCTACAAGAGCATTACTCTTCCTTTGCTCAAAAAAAAAAAAAAAAAAAAAGTCCTCTTTCTGACACATCCTCCTCAAAATATTTTCTTGTCCTTTTTTACTTGTCAAATACTACTAATTTTTTCAATATTATGGAATGCAACTTAAGAGGGTCACATTGTATTTTTTAAACCTCAACGTTCAGCTCTTTATTTTGATAAAATATGTTTTCAGATACCAACATTTCCAATTATGTCATCTCTAGCCTGTCATCTCTAGCCTGGGTAGAAATATGGTTTTTCATTACCTCCCCTTAAGTCCATAGGGAAACAACTAAGTGTGAGCTTTATAGAGACTATCAAATCTGTGAGTCCTTACATTGTTTTTTACATTTCTCTGAAATTCTTGTAAATTTTCCAACTAGCTATTTTGAAACAAGGCCATATCTTTAAACTGAGCATGGTGTTGAGACTAAAATCCTAACATGGCTCTCTATTTGCCTTGTCATTTTAAATATCCTCTAAATATGTTCATTTTAGTTGATTAACAAAAAAGCACCAATATGCACAGGAAAATAGAACAAGGGAACCAATCATGTTTTTCCTGCCAGAAAAACACACTTCACAGAAAGCTTAACTGTCACATACCTACAGTTTCAACTGTTTGAGAGAGTTTTGATAATAGAACGGATGTCAAAATTCAGCTGCCAACACTAAGCTGTCAGCTTTCAAAAGGCTCTATAGAGTGCTCGTCCCTTAGGGCCTAAATTCCAAGAAGCAACTGAGCCGCCCCACAACTTGACAGCTTATCCTGCTTCTGGGAGAGACTTACATCTGTGCACATCTAGGAAAGGGAACTGCAGCTTGAAGCTGTGGAGAAGTGATTGGAGGGCGGCCTCTTAAAAAATAGTACAGCGGACTTTCGAGTGCTAGATATTCTAATGACTTTTGAGGCCTCCAAAAAACAAAGCTAACTTCTACCACACTAGAGAATGCAACTGGGCGGCAAGCACTTTTACGCTGCTTTAGCCAAGATTTTCGAGGTGGAAAGTGATATTGTGGGAACAGATCCTTCCTCCACTGGCGACCCTGCTAAGTAGAAGCAATTTCCCCAATTATGACTGCAATTTCTCATCAAGCATTACATAACCCATATCATTTCATCTTCCTAAAATAAATTATTCATGTCATTTGAGAATTCATGTGGGAGCTGCAGGTCAAATACACCATTTGCTGCTAAATTACTGTTAACATTTTCTTTTTTTCTGATTTATTAACTGTTTACACAGAATATTGCTTGGATATAACACATTTTTCTCAGTGACATTTTTCTGTAAAGAAAAAGTCTTTATTTTCTTTTGCTTCCCCAAGGTCAAGTTTAGGGTTATCATTGGTTGTGAAAAAATAAAAAAGTAAAGAAAACCACATCATAAAAAAAAAATCTCAACTGATACTATCCCACCAAAATATTGAATACATGAAATAACTAATCTATGATGATTGTGTATATAGCACAATGGGAAATGGTCTGTAAGGTTTTGTATCCCAACACTTCTTTGTTGTGCAACAAGAGGCAAATTATTTCTTCCTCTTGGCCCAAATTGATTCATCTCTAACATGAACATATTGTTTGTTCCAATTTTGTGAACTATTGTAAAAATTAAAGTAATACATAGACAGTGTTTAACTCAATACTATACATTTAGTAAATGCTTACTAAATATGGACCATTATTTTTTACATATTTAAATATATTGTCACATTATCCTGATTTGATTTTTTAAAAAATCATTATTTTAATATACTTTTATTGGTGAATTTTAACCATACATCATATTGAGGTTTAATGTGATTAAAAAAAATACATGTACATAGAACCCAGTGCATTGATTAAGACATGAGTCAGTGAAAAGTGCAATTAGTTAGGGTGCCTCTGGAATGTGGGTCACTGATCCAACCACAGAATGCAGGCAATCAAGTGAGTGTTTGGCAAACTAGATGCCCATACATGTGCCTAGAAAAGGGAAAATTTGCCATCCTAGCAGGTGGGAGACAAATGTTTCAGAAGCATCTATATAAAATGCTGAGGTCTGGTTCTTACCTATCCAACCACATAATCCACTTAGGAACTGCCCCCATCACCCGATCTCTAGGAGCTCTTGTCATTTTGTCATATCACCTTGTTTATTTCCTTTATAACATGCATAAGTATCTAAAAATTATTTACCTATTTTTTAATTTTTATTTGTTTACTGACTCCCCAATACATTTTCATACAATTCGATATCTACTTCTCTTTCCTATCCACAAAATTTATGGCAAAACATTCCCAGTGCCAGTTCGTTTGTCACCATCTTATACAAAGGAAGCAACTGCTGCTGCCCATGGCAATCATCAATGCAAATATGCATGTGGTATCAGGAGAAGGTACAGGTGCTAATTATAGAAACCAGAATCCTAACAGTTGTTAATCATTGTCAAACTCCACATTTACAAACCACCATTATAGAAATGTAAGATGATTGTAAAACATGGTAATTTCAGCTCTTGTCTCTCATTCTCAGTGTTAGTACAGGAATAAAAAGATACGTATTAAAATGAAATTAATATTCTGAAATTTGGTTGTGATCTTAATCTTTAGTAAATTAACTAATGAAAGAAAACAGTAAATAATAGCCTGTTAAATGCAGAAATCTCCAAACATGCTGGTCCCAATTTAGGGTTGTTTGGTGACTCCTCTTTTTCCGTGGGTACCTTATATTTCTATCTGCCACAGACTGGCCTCCTTTTTCTCTGATACTAGAGGACAGAATGACAGTAAGCATAAAAAATGATCATTGGCCTTGGATTCAGACACACATATTCCGTGGCAACTATAACAACCAAAATAAGATCCAGTATGATGGTCTGCACAGAGCATTTTCATATTGAGTACAGATGCAGTACTAGGCAGTTTTATGTGTTGAAATTACTGATGCACTGATAGCTTTCATTTGCAAGAGTCCAAATATGGAATATATTTCTACAAACATCATTTTCCATGTGCAGTCAACCACAGTCCTTTGGTGGTGTTCAGTTGACGGATGAAAGTTCCCAAATGGGTTCACGCACATGTATCATGCCTTGACAAAGACAGCTGGAAGGGGGAAATTGACCAGATCACGTACATGTGGCCTCTCCAGCATGTAAGTCTCAGGGCAGTGGGCTTCTTACATGATAGCCCAGAGATTCTACAGAAGGTGTTCCAAGAGACATCAAATGGAGGCTGCCAACATTTAAAGGCTGGAACCCAGGATGGCCTCACAGATAGCCCTCCCAGATTCAAAGAAATAAGACATGGATATTAGACTACCACCTTTCAGTGGGAAGATTGTCAACAGAATTTGTGGTTGTCCTTATTTTTACACACAAACATTCCATGGGTTAAAAAACAACTATGCTGTACTATTAGTACAGCTGCTATGGAGATCAGTGTGGAGGTTTCTCAAAAGAATATAAGTGGAATCACCATATGACCCAGCTATAACACTCCTAAATATATTTCCAAATGAATTAAAGTTAGAATATTATAGCAATACCTGCATATCCATATTTATAACAACATAATTCACAATTGCCAAATTATGAAAACAGCCTAGATGTCCATCAACAGATGAATGGATTGCAAAACTGTGGTATATACACACAATGGAATTTTATGCAACTATAAAGAAGAACATAATTATGTCATTTGCAGAAAAATGGATGGAACTAGAGAATACTATGCTAAATGAGATTAGCCAGTCTCAGAATGTGAAAGGTTGTATGTTTTCTCTCATATGAGGAAGCTAGAGAGAAATTGGGTAACAAAAGAGACCTCAGATAAAAGAGTAGAGACTCCAGCAGAGTAATGGAGGGGGTTTATGGGAGGGAGGAGGAGTATAGAGGCATAATGAAAGTAGTAGTTTATATGAAATTATCAATACCAATCTCAATGACATGTACAGGGAAGGGATGGGAGAAGGGTGGGATCTGGAGGGAAACACACCAAGTGTTGTGTGCACATATGTTTCTATCACTCTATGCCTCATTATGATATATAATTATAATACACCAATAAAAGTATAAAAATAAAAAACTAAGTTCATCTACTAGTGAATCATCAAATGTGTTTCTTTGACATATACATACATAATTTTGTTAATTATCAAAAAATATACCTTTGATAAAATGTATACATTTTGATATTTGAAAGGTATATTTTGATAATTAATACAATTAGGTAACTATGTATGGTCAAAAAAGCACATCTGAGATACAAGAGAGGTTCTTTTTATGTCATTAAGCAGAAATTAAAATTCTCAAGAAGATTAATTTTTATGGACTGAATTATGTTCCCCCCAAATTCATATTCCGAAGCCCTAAACTCCAGTGCCTCAGAATGTAATTGTTTCAGAAATAAGGTCTTTCAGGAGGTAATTAAGTTAAAATGACATCGTAAGAGTGGTCCCCAATCCAATGTGACTGGTGTCCTTATGTAAGAATGATATTAGAACATGGAAATGCACAGAGGGAAGACCATGGGAAGACACAAGAAAAGATGGTCATCCACATGACAAGGAAAAGGACTCAGAAGAAACAGAACCTGCTGACACCTTGATCTCAGGCTTCTGCCTTCTAGAACTGTGAGACGATACCATGCCATTGCTGAAGACATCCAACCTGTAGCGCTTTGTTATGGTGCTATACAAAATGAATACTGTGATGTTTGACTTTAGTAAATGCATTGGTAAATTTCATAACTGCTTCTTTTTTTTTTTAGATACTAAAGTAAGTATTCTGGGTAGTGCTAACAGCTAAAATTTGTTATCCCATACGTTAAATGATTTTCCATTCATTTTAATTTCAAATGCAGCAATAGATATTGTTAAAAACAAAATTAATAAGCAGTTTACTTCAGAAACACTTGAATTTCTATCTTAGTATTTGCCAAAAGAAAAAGCTATCTGA
>PVLC010023844.1:0-25131 GCA_004027655.1 Graphiurus murinus | reverse complement strand
AAATTCCATATTTATATCTGAGAACAAAGTAGGCCATGTGAACTTTAATATAGGAGCATCTTTCACACCTTCATTTACCAAGTTTCCAATTTGACTAGAGATTGTGAGGTTTAAATATCCTAGCTAAAGGAATCACAGGAGAGATTTATCTACCTGTAGCTCAAATTGGTCTGTACCCTGTCACACAAACAAAATTAATCCCATTAAAGAGTTAGGATGTAGAATACACATGAGAGCATTGACAAGTAACATGGAAGATATAAAAACCAAGATAAAGACAAGATGAAGACAGTTGGAAGATTAATGATAAGAACAAAGATGTGAAATGCGATGAGTGGAAGCAAAAAGGACCCTGAGAAACGTAAAGACAGAGCGGTTGTCAAGGAGATACCAAACCAGCCTTCCTGCAGATGACCTAGCAGGGAGGAATAGTCAGAGGAGAGAAAATGATTTTGCAAGAGGTATAAGAACGACCGCATTGTAAAGCAGCGTTAGGGGAATAAGCCATGCTAGAACATTGGGTTTTTGAATGTTTGGTAACAAAGAAATGTCGGGAGAAATAGTAATAGATTTAGAAATGCCAAGGTCGGAGAATTGTTTGTGTAAAGACATGAATAGCAGAGAACAATAAATGCATTTTTGCTACAGGACACCAGGGGATAATTATCTAGCAATACATAGACATGCTAGATAATTACATATAATATGTATATTTTACAAAAAATGTAACATACATATGTATGTACATATATTTACACACACATACACAGTGACTTTGTTGGTGTCACTGTGGAACCACAGCAAAAAATACAACTTTTATACTAACTTGCTCATAATTACATTATTTTAAGTCCTGAGTAATTTGGTAAGACCAGAATCAATTTATTTCTACCTATCTTTTAACACATTCTGCTGCAATTTGGGTTTCAGCCACCAGCTGACTGCGATGCTGCATTTACAAAGCATGACCCAATCCCTAGGATAATTGACACTGTAGCTGAGAGAGGGTATGAGCAAAGCATACAGTACAGAGAAATGCATCTTTCTATAAAAGCTTAACTGTGTTGATTTATCTTTGCATATTACATAGCACCTAGTGTGTTATATGTATTAATTACTATTTAAGATACCGAGCAAAGCATTAATACTAGTTATACACTAATCATTATGAATATTTAAGTGGAGGTACTTTTAGAATAAGATTCAAAGGAATAAAAGTTGTGAGGTACAGTTGGTGTTATTTTTTACATATGATTTATTTGACATCATCTTTTTTCCATTTTTGATGGAGCAAATATTAACCATTCATCTCACTTATTCTTTATGTAAATGAAGTTTTAGACTTCTATACAGTTCAACAATTCCTTGATAAGATGTTGAAACCAAGCTGGATGTGGTGGCATACACCTTTAATCTAAGTTCATGGGAGGCTGAGACAGGAGGATAGCAGCCTCAGCAATTTATTGAGACTTTCAGTAACCTAGTGAGACTTTGTTTCAAAACAAAAAATAAAAAGACTAACGGTGTATCTCGAAGGTAAAATGCCCTTGAGTTCAATCTCTAGTATGCCCTCTCCCACCAAAATGTAGAAACTATTTGATACAGTGAAACTGAGAAATTTTGATGGTATCACCTTTTACAGAAAACTAATATCAACTTGTATCAACAAAATAATTGCTTTTTTTTTTTTCTTTCAGTGTGACTACACTACTTGGTAAATGTTAGAAGAACTTGTGCAGGCTTATGTAGAAGGGAGTGGATACTCCAAGAGAGCATCCTGTACTCCTCAACAAGAATCCTAAGAACCTACATGTTACAGGAATAAATGGAAATCCAATTGATCCAAAAAAACCTAAATTAAGATACCAGGGTGCTCAAAGGAAAATAAACTAGTTGAGGATGATATCCAATTTATGGTGTGTGTGTGTGTGTGTGTGTGTGTGTGTGTGTGTGTGTGTGTGTGTGTGTTACTGGGGATTGAACCAAGAGGGATTCTACCCCTGTGCTACACTCCCAGCCCTTTTTATTTTTTGGTTTTGGGTTTTGTGTGTATGTGTACCTGTGGAACTGGGGATTGAACCCAGGAGCACTCTATCCCTGAGCTACAGCTCCAACCCTACTTTATTTTTTATTTGAAACAAGGGATCACTAAGTTACTGGGTGCTGGCCTTGAACCTGTGATCCTCCTATCTGAGCCTCCCAAGTATTGGAGTTAAGAGGTACATGCCTGGCTTCCAATTCACTCTTTGACAATTGTAAACTTTATACTTGGTCCCTAACTTAAATTGTTACTTATATTCTTATACTGACAGTAGAATTACAGCCGGTTTACAGCTGGTTTATTTCCATCATTAGAAACTGACATGGTATTCATTATTAAACTTGGTACTCAAATGCCTCATGAAAAGTCAATGTCTTCTATCTTTAAGATCTTTAGAAACAAAAAAATTCTTTGCAAAAATAGTCACATAAATTCATTATATAATTGTGAGATCCTTTTTTTCTCCAACATATATTTTTTTTAATTTCTAGAGAGACAGATTTATTTTGTAAAGCAGAGACATATGTAAGAGAGAATATAAACTATCTTGAGAATGAGAAGCTTTGGGGGTAAATCAAGAAAATACCCATTAGCTGGGTATGGTGTCACGTGCTTGTAATCCCAGTACTTAGGAGACTGAGACAGAAGGATTGCAGATTTGAGGCCAGCCTCAGCAACTTAGCAGGATCCTCAGCAACCTTGTGAGACCCTGCTTCAAAATAAAAAATAAAAAGAGCTAGGAGTATAGCTAGAAAGTAGAATGCCTGTGGGTTCAATCCCCATTTTTTTAAAAAAGCAAATACAGTGTTCACTTTGTTTTTTAATAGATCAAACTTGAATTAAATGTCAACCAAGATAAACTTTGGTAAATGCTTTTTATCAGACCAACTTATTGACAGAGACTGTTGTTGCATGTAATGATTCTCTCCCTTTCTGTGGCTTTCTTTTGGAGATTCATTTTCAAACTCCTCCCTACTCATGGCAGTGGCTAGTTTCATCTTAAAAGGTATATTGCCTATGAAACTGGCCATTGGAGGGTATATCATCCACCTACATTCTTATCTCTGTTCATAACAGTGTCAGAAATGTTACTGTGATTTTCTATAAATACCTATTTTATGGAATGAAATTTATAGGCTGCAATAAAAATGACACTAGAATTATAATACACATTTTAAAAGTATCTCAAATGTGGACTGAAATATTAGTTTGATCTAAATAGTAAAAATTATCTCATGTATACATTAATATTAAAAGCAAAACTAATTCCTTAAACTTTAAAGTTGGCAAGTATTTGAAATTCTTCATGTGAAAACACCTAAATAAAAAAAAATTATATCCAATTATTTTAAACACTATTAAAGGTACTAATGTTACAGTACTCCCACTGCTTTAATTTGAAAAGATAATAAATATCCGAATGCACAATATATTTTGTGACATAGCATAGTTATTCAATTGTTTTTCTTTAGTAATTTCATAATGAAATAGCAAAGGGCTGATATGAGAAGTGTTTTTGATGAGGAAGCGTCTGTTCCTCTTCTTTATGTCAAACTACATTTATCTCTGCATTTTTCTATCCTATCATTTAAAAAACAAAGACTCATTCAGAGTACCACAAAAATCATTGCAAAATTATTTGGCCTCCAGATAGCAGGAGGCTTTATCTTCTGACCTTGTCAAGTATTATGATTTTTGAAAAATGATGCTCAAGCCGGAAATGTTTCTCTTAATTATAAGACTACTTTGAGTATGAGATCATCATTTAAATGTGTCTTGGTGTTCCAGAGTGGGGAATGTGTGTGTATGGGGAGACAAGTTTGCAAGGATGAGAAAATGAGAAGTTAGGAAGAGTACAAATGATCCACAGTACGTGAGAAAATTGCAGTTGCATTTACCATTTATTTTACTTTTAAGATTACCTATATTGCTTTTGTATAAAGAAAATGAGCAGGCAGCTGCTGCAGTCCAGCTCGGTTGCTTTAATCTTTCCCTGCAGAATAGGAGGTGGGTCGAAACTTCATGAACAGGATCCAAAGTCTGAGCATGCTCAGTTGCAATAACCATAACCCAGGGCTGCTCAAATGCAGCACAAAAGTACTGTTGTTTTTTGATGGAAAAATACAAAACCTCTGAATTATTCCCATTGGCCTTGGGGCAAACTGACTTCTGTGTCAGGAGCACTTTAGCCCTGTGTCTTTTCCAGTATCAGTGTAGTCTGATTTCTAGGTCCTTGCCAGTCTTTGGAGCTGCCCCTTTCATTTTCCAGCTGAGACACTTGGGGCTGTTTATTGTAGCTGGATTCTAAGCACCAGACAAGATGTGGAGGGGGTAATCCCACCTCTCTTGGCAACAAGAGTTTACTGTCTTCTCTGCTTTGATATTCATTCTACTCAGGTTTCATAGTATTGTCTCTTCTCAAGAACAACCGTTCTCACTTTATGTTGATTAGACATTCTCTGTTAAGTTGGAAGTGCAGGCAAAAATATTCTTGATCATTCAGTCATAACAGGTAAAAGTGCTATTTTGTACAAGGGAAGGCTTATTAATTCTTTATAGCCATTTCTCATGATTAAATGACTTGTTTTGAAGTCCTGGGTTGGACATGAAGTAGAGCACTCAATCATAATGACTCATCTTTGGAGAACAACTTGCTTACACATTGTCATTTAATTAATCTGGATATGGTAAACTGGCATTCATTCCAACTTCAAACTGTAGAGGTTATACAACCAAAATATATATATGCCCCATGCTCTTGTAGATAGGATTCTGGAAATTACAATTACATTCACTATCTCCAGTTTTTTAGTCCCTTTTTTAGTTTTTGTTTTTCTTTTTTTCTTTTTTTTTTTTTTTTTTTGGTGGTGGTACTAAGAATTGAGCCTGAGAGCATTTTACCTTTGAGCTACACTCCCAGCCCCATTTTACTTTTTACATTGAAACAGGCTCTCAAGTCGCTGAGAGCCTCACTAAGTTGTTGAGCTTGGCCTCAAGCCTGTGATTCTCCTGTCTCAGCCTCCCAAGTACTGGGATTACAAGTGTGTGCCATCAAACCCAGTTTATCTCCTGCCTTTTAGAAAGAAGAAATAAGAGTACTGATTTGGCTACTGCTGCTGGCAAGTGAAGTTGAGGATATGTTAGCTTTTTTTCTGCATCTGTTCCGAGCTAGAAGATCATCAAAAGGCAATGCAAAGTACTTTCCTACCAATTGGATCTCATTTAGGACACTACTCTTAGCATGGGTTACAATAGCCACTTCATGGTTTGTTGTTTTTTATTATGATAGAAGTAGCAGCTCTCTGGACTGATCAGTCCAGAACTGATTTTGTCTCACTTGGAGGCCAAGCCTGTGCCCTTTGGTCCACCTATTCTAAAAAAAACATGCTAGTGTCTTATTAACTGTATTACATCTCCTTATGCCTAAAGTATTTTGAGTGGCTTTTGTTTATCATAAGATAACTCAAACAGTAGTACTCCTGTTCTCATAGGATCTGGCTCAAGACTGAATAATATAAAAAGAATGTTAGAGGTTACAAAGTCTAGCAATTGTAGAATATGTTATTGGAAACTGATTCTCCTTCCAAGAAGAATGAGAACAGATGCACAAAATACAAACATATATTGCGCAAAAATAACTCCAACTGAATATTAATAATGTAAAGAAACAGTAATAATAAGGTCTTTTGAAGTTTAAAATGTCCAGATAAAATATATAAAAAATTACACTTGAGTAAGGAGGGGATTTAAGTGGGATTAAAATGTTCTAAGTTTCATATACTTCCATGAAGTATTTAAAGATGCATGAAGGTTGTAGTCACTAAAATAAGCACTAAATGGTCAATAAAAGAATGTATAGGGAATAATCTAATATAGATAACATGAAATAATAAAAATATTTGACGAGTCCAGGTAAAGGCAAGTGCTATGGTATAGGTATGGTTTTAGTATGTCCTCTAAGGATTCATGTGTTGAAATTTAATCACTGTTATGAAATATTAAAAAGACAGAAGCTTAGTCTATGTGTTTATAGATGGGGACTTTGGAAAATGATTAGAATTATATAATGTCTTTGAGATTACAGTCCCATAGTTGAATAGTGGTGGCTCTATAAAAAGAAAGAGAGGGACCAGAGGACACATATATATCTCCCCGTCTCTTGCCATGTGATGTGCTTAGCTGCCTTGGGATTCTGCCAGAAAGACGGCCATCATCAGATGTGGCCCCCTGACCTTGGACCTCCAGAGCCACAAGCCAAAATAAATCTCTTTTTGTTAAAACTTAACCAGTATGTGATACTGTAATATTGGCAACAGAAAATGGACTAAGACAATAAAAAAGAAAAGAAAAAGGAAAATAAAGCATTTTTTACAAATGTAAGATAAGTAATAAAATGGTAGATTTAAGTCTTAAATTGCAATTACAGTAAATGGAAACAGACACAACTGAACAAAGTTGTCAAACTGGATGAAAAAAAAACCTCAGCATTGTATATAAATTACACATGGCTTAAGGAAAACACGAAAAGATTGAAAGAAAAACAGGATGTATAGAGATCTGCCATGGGAGTACCAGCCAAAAGAAAGTAGACAGAGATATTCTAATATTAGATAAAATAATCTTTGAATCATAACTATGAAAAAAAAGATTATCTTACAGTTTTAAAATACCCAATTTATCAAAATTAGATGACCATTCTAAAGTGTTTAGCATACTCCCAAATAAGTAAATTGAAAATTGATAGAGCTAAAATAGTTAGATAATCACAGTGGATTTCAACACATATCCCTCAGAAACTGAAAGAATAATTTAAAAAATTAACAAGGAAAGGGAAGATTTACAAACACAAAATTAAGAATTGATCTAGTAAATAAATATATATAAGACACATCAACAGTGAGGGTTACATATTTTTCATGTCTATAAAGTTTTATTGAAACACAGAAAAGGCTCACTACATATTACCTTTGAAAGCTATTTCATTATAACAGCACACTAAGTAGTTTTGACAGAGAGCATATGACCCAGAAAGCATGAAATATTTACCATCTGGTTCTTTATGGAAAAGTATGCCAATTCTTGACTTTTTTGATTAATTTTGATGTTTGTAGTTTTTTGTTGCGTTTGTTTTGTTTTGTTTTTGTGATACTGAGGATTGAACTCGGGGGCATTCTACCTCCGAGCTATACCACCAGACCAATTTCCATTTTTTATTTTGAAATAGGGTCTTACTAAGTTTCAGAGGGCCTCACTAAGTCGCTGAAGTTAGTCAAGAATCTGTGATTCTCTTGTCTCAACCTCCCAAGTTCTGGGATTACAGGTGTGCACCACTGAGCCCAGTGATGTTTGTAGTTAGACATAAATAAGTAGAAAATAAGAGCATGTATATAATTATCTTTGAAAATATTTCAGCTTGAAAATCAGGTGAAATATATATTTTAACTACATTTATATAACTAAGTTCAAAGTTTTTAGAAAAGTTAGACTGTAAGATAATAAAGGTAGTGTCTTAAGTTACTGTTGCTCACCTTTTTCATTGCTGTGACCAAAATACCTGACAAGAATAACTTGGAGGAGGAAAGGTTTATTTGGCTCATGGTTTCAGAAATTCAGTCCCTGGGTGGTCAGCTCCAAGAGAGAAACATCATGGCTGCAGGACATGTGGAGGAAAGCTGCTCAGCTAATGGCAGCCTGGAAGCAGAGACAGACAGAAGGAGGAGGAGGAGGAGGAGGGAGGAGGAGGAAAAGGAGGAGGAGGAGGAGGAGGAGACAGTAGCTGGGGATATACCTAGTTTTCAAGGCCACTCTCCCAGTGACCCACCTCCTCCAACAATTCCCCACCTCTGAACCTTGCTGCAATGGAGTCATGTTTTCAACACATGAGCTTTGGGGTAGACATTTCAGATCCAGTTATATCAGAAATATAAAACTAATACAAATATATAAAAGGCATTTGACAAACTTTAGTGTCTTCATAACTTTAAGAAATTATTAAAAAAAAATAACATAAAAGGGCATCCTCAATCTGATTTTTTTTTAAAAAGTCTATAAAAGTTAATGGTATCTTGGAGGTCCTAGCCAGTGACAAAAGTCAAACAAAAGAAGTAAAATTTATAAGGATCTAGAAAGAAAGAATAAAACATAATATGACTGTGAATGTATTTTTTTTTTAAACTGGGGATTGAACCCAAGGGCATTTTATCTCTGAGCTATGCCTTTTTTGTTTTGTTTTGAAACAGGATATTACTAAGTTGCTGAGGGTCTCACTAAGTTGTTGAGGCCGGCCTGGGATTTATAATCCTCCTGTCTCAGCCTTCCAAGTACTGAGATTACAGGCATGTGCTACTGTGCCCAGCATAAATACAAACATTTTTTAAAATGTCAGGAAAACCATAAGAATTAGAAATTGAATTGAGGCATTTCACTGGACTCAAGGGCAAAATAAAATTATTTATATTTTATGCATCATCAAGGAAAAGTTACAAAATGAAATTAAAAATGATATCATTCTTAAGAGAAACAAAAATGTACCCATACCTACACATTATTTTATTTAAGATATATAATATATCTACACATAAAACTGAAAAAAATTTGGGTATATTATAGAAAACCTAGATGAAGTAGTGGATTTTCCCCAAATCACCTATATACTCAATGTAATATATAGTACATTAATTCTTTTTTCTCTCCCCAAAGCAGCATTTATTTACCCTTTGAATTCCAAAACATTTAAGAAGTCTGGCACTTTATAATTAGCCATCTTGATTGGCATGGGCTGACACACATGGTGCTGTCAGGATACACAAGGACAATAGCCAAAAAGTTACAAAAAAATAAATCCATGATTCTTAAGAATCGCAACAACAATAAAAAAAGTTACACACATCAAAACTTTAGATGCATTGCATTGAAAAGGTTTGTGCATGTCATAATTTAAAGAGGCAAAACAAGGCACTACTGAAACCTCACAATAAACAGTTTATTAGAAAGCTGATGGAAAGGAGCAAGTTGTCTTTCTGTATCAGCTTCCCTTAACAGTTTTTCATTAGCTGAAGGAAGAGGCGGGAGGGATGAATTCATTTTTGCATGCACAAGATGTACTGCTTAACAAAACACTATCAGCTTGTTTTAAATATTGATCATAGCCAATGTTGGCTAATTCTCCTTTCTAAACTCCCTGATTACTTTTGCCTGGATTTGCCATAGATTGAGAGGCATAGCTAAATGCCTCATTCAGAACACAATTCTCTGTACAATTAAAAAAGGGAGCTCCTGTGGGCTCAAAGCAACCATCAGTCCAGCAATGCCCATGAAAGTTTATCTGAAACTGCTTCCCAAGGGACAGGAGAGCAGATCTGAACAGTTGTGCCGCCAATACAGATAGGTTTAGCACTAGATATTTAGTGATTGTGGCAAGGAAGAATTGGTGATGACAGGACGGTGGGTGAAGGGAGGGCTAAGGACCCAAAGAATCTTCAGTTGCCTTCTCCTGCTTCTTCATCCTGCTGGTCGCTCATCCAGAGGGTGAGGTTGTCTCGCAGCAACTGCATAATGAGCGTGGAGTCCTTATAGGAATCCTCATTTAATGTGTCCAGCTCAGCTATGGCATCATCAAAGGCTTGCCTGCTCCAGTGTGTTCTGGATCTCATAGTAGAACATGGAGAAATTGAGGGCCAGGCCCAGCCGGATGGGATGCATTGGCTGATTTCCAAGGCTTCTTTGCAGGCTGCCTCAGAAGCTTCAACCACACTGTTTTTCTTCTCCCCAGAAGCCACCTCTGCCAAGTAGCAGTAGTAATCGCCTTTCATTTTCAGGTAAAACACCTTGCTCTCATACTGGAAATCATTGCAGTTCTTAATGAGGAACTTGTCAAGCAGAGCCAGGACATCATTGTAAACTGTCTCCAGCTCCTTCTCAATCTTCTCCCGGTAGGCTTTCACCTTCTCCAGTTTCTTTTCATTTCCGTCAGCCATGGTTTTCTGCTCAATGCTGCTAATGACTCTCCAAGGTGATCGCCTGGCGCCAACCACATTCTTATAGGCCACAGAGAGGAGATTGCGATCTTCATTGGAGAGAGGTTCATTCAGCTCAGTTATGCCTTCATGGCTGAGGCCATGTCGTCCTAGCGCTCCGCCTGCTCCGCCAGCCGTGCCAGCTGCAGCAGCTGTTCCGGGTCCCCCATATCGCTCTCGGCCTCGCCTCACACCCGGCACCGCTGGCTTGCTCCCATTAATTCTAAATTTATATAAATATCTATAGGTTTAAAGACAAATAATACAACCTATAAGAACAACTAACTGCTTGAATATTCATTGTATTCATTATAAATTTTACATTAAAATATAGTATTTTGGATAATGTGATATTGCCACAGTAATAGAGAAACAGGTCAGCAGAAAAAATTATAAATTGTAGAAATGGAAATGCACATCTTAAACACTTGACTTCTTATAAAAAGTGGCACACATAATTGGAAATAGACATGGGTATACAGGGAGTCTGTAATTTTTAAAATAACAGAATCTGAACATACTATCCCAATCTGAACACATACCTGAGCATTCATGTGTACAGTGAGAATGTGTAGGGAACAGCAGTGCTAACAAATGTCATTCAGAATTTTATGTTTGACGGCAATGAAAATAAATGTGAAATCATAAAAAATAAGATATGCAGGATAGTAAACAACAACCTTTTTATTTTTCAGATAAAACCATAAGGAAATTAGAAAATATTTATAACTTAAGATAAAATGGATACAACATAAATTTTTTACACAGCAACTAAAAGTGTACTTACAGAGAATTTTAATTTAGTTGCTTATATTAGAAATAAATGTCTATCATTCAATAAAAATTACTAGAAAGGCTAGGAAGCAAAATATGACATAAACAAAAGAAATATTACTCAAAAGAAAAAGAAGCAGAAATGACAGAGAATATATGTATATTTATGTATATATGCACATATACAATGCTGGTATGTTACTGTTAATGTTCAAGTATTTAAAGACAAACATGGACATGATGAAGAAGAAATGGGAGAGTCAAACACAATTGCACTTCTTGATAATCTGAAATGGAAACTTAACATTTTTGGCTAACTGAAGATCAAATGATGAAGAAAATAATGTAGCAAGCCTGAAGACACATTTTAATTTTCCAAATATAAATTCAAAGAGAGAAAAAATTTTATTAAAATCTCAGTGACATATTAAACAAGAGCAAGCAGTTTAATATCCATGTATTTTAATATTTTCAAACCATGGAAATACTAATAAAATATTAAAGAAATATTGAGGAGAATTTTTGAAACTTAATAAAGTTTATAAACCCCAAAAGAATCAAGAAGATTTAAATACCCAAGAAGAATAAACATCACAGAAAATACAGACAACCACATAAACCAACCATCAAGAAATATCACAATCAAATAATTGTTAAAGAAAATTTATGAAATCAGCCATCAAAAAATTACACATTGCAATGATGGGGAAAAAATGCCTGTAACTGTCTCATCAGAAAATATGGAGATCAGAAACAATGGAAATACATCAGTGAAGTGCTGAAAGAAAGAGGAAACTGTCAATTTAAAATTGCATTACCAGTGAAAATACCATCTACAAGGAAAGACAAATGAGAAATTTTAAGACACAATAAAATTCTGAAAAAACATGTCACCTGCAGACCTGAACTACAAGAATGCTGGAATAAATACATGGAAAAATACAAAAGACAGCATAAATATCTTTTTGCTGTTGTTGTTAGTAACTCCTTTACTGTCCTTTCACATGCGAAAGAACTTCAAAAGCAATGATGATAAATCTGTGTTGACGGTCATGAAATGTATGAAGGTGTACTTGGTATGGCACCAATAAGGCAAACATGGTAGGGTGTGTGTGTGCTATATGGAAACAAAGTTTTATATGCTGTTTAAATTGGTATTAATATGAACACTATTTCTATAAACTAAGATGTGGATTGTAAGATTATGAGCATCCACTAAAACAATAAGGAAAACATAGTAAAATAATGTATTCTATAGGAACTGAGGGTAAAGCTCAGTGGTAGAGAATATGTTTAGCATGCTGAATCCTTGGAAAGGAAAGAAAGAAAGAAAAATAGAGAAAGAAAGAGTATCATAGATATAAATCCTACCTTATTAGTAATTATATTAAATGTAAATGGATTATATACATCAAAGAGTAAATAATGGATCTAAAAATTGTTTCATAAGAATATTCTGTATATTAAAAATTGCTAAGAGAGTATATTTAGGTGTTCTTATCACACACACAACTAAATGAATAAGATGCTACTGCATTTATTAATTAATTTGATTCAGCAATTTTCCAAGATATATCAAAACTCATATTATATGTCATAAGTATAGATGTAGTTTCACTTATCAATTAAAAAGAAAAACTGTAACTGTTCCAAATAGTAGAGATACTTAATATTTTAAAATGCAACAAGGTAGAACATATATAAGTAAAATTCTCAAAAATATATTAACAATCTAACAACATATAAAAAGTATTATATATAGCATGACCAAATGTGATTAATCATCTGGAATGTAAGATGACATAACATATGAAGATTAATCAAAATGATAAACCATTTGAGTATAATAAAAGATGAAAACATATGATGGTTCCAATTGATGTAGATATGCCATTTGACAAAATTCAACACCTATATGTAATAAGCATATGCACCAAACCGGAGGAGAAAGGACTTTCCTCAATCTGATAAGGGATATTCATGAGAGACCCACAGAAAATATTATATTATATTCACTGATTAAAACTGAGATATTTGCTTCTAAAATCAGAAATAAGAAAAACATGTAGTCTGTCACTGTTTCTATTCAGCATTGTACTGAAGTTTATAACCAGGGCAATTAGGCAAGGAAAAAAAAAAACACACATCCAGATTTTAAAAGTATTTTATATATACTTATATATAACTGCAAATGAAGTGAATTTGAATATTGAAAACACTAAAGATAAAAAACTTATTAGAGCTAATAAATTAGTTCTTAGGGTTTGGAAAATAAAGGATCAATCAATTTTATTTCTATAAGCTACCAAAAACAATCAAAAAATAAAATTAAGAAAATAATTAGCATTTATAACAGTTTCTAAAAGAATAAACTAGGAACACATTTAACAGAAGTGTAATATTTATGGCTATAGTTTGGATCTGGTGTTCCAAAGGCTCACATGTTAAAGACTTGGTCCTTAGCTTGATGGTATTGGAAGGCAGGGAACCTCTCAGGTGGGCCAACTGTGAGGATTTTGGTCATTGAAAACGAACACTCCAATATTTCTTTAATATTTTCTTATTATTTTATGGTGTGTAAAGTATTAAGATACATGGATATTAAGCTGCTTACTCTTGTTTAATATAGCATTTGTTTAATGTGTCTTTGACAAAGAATAATCAGCAATGCAATAGAGAAAAGATAGCTTTTTTCAATAAGTGATACTAAAACAACTGGACATCAAAATGAAGAAAGGAAGAGAGAGAGAGGGAGAGACAGAGAGGAAGGGAAGGAGGGAGAAAGAAAAGAGAAGGCAGAGGAGAGAGGGAAGGAGGGAAGAAGAAAAATAATCCAGACACTGGCTTTACATCTTCCACAAAAATTAACTCAAAATGAATCAGAGGCCTAAATGCAAAGCATAAAACTGTTAAATTTTGAAAGATAATAGAGGAGAAAATTCTGCTAACCTTTACTTTGACAATGAACTTTTGGATATAATACCAAAAGTATGCTCCATGAAAGAAAATTAGGCTTTACTAAAATTAAAAAGTTTTCTGTGAATGACACTATTAAAAGACTGCAGTGACAAGTCACAGATCTGGAGAAAATATTTGCAAGACATATATCTAATAAAGAACTTGTAACCAAAGTGTATGAAACCCCAACAATAAAAAAATAAATGACCTAACTAAAATATGAATAAAAATATGAGTAGATGCTACACCACAAAGATATACAGGTAGGAAATAATTCTATAAAAAGATGGTTAAAATCATATATCATTAAGAGGTACAAATTCAGTGAGATACTATTACACATTTGCAAGCAAGACTAAGATCCAAACAACTGATCACATCACATATTGTTAAGAATGTGAAACAAAAGGGGCTTTAATTCACTGCTTGTGGAAATGTAGAGCCACTCTGGAAGACAGTTTGGCAGTTTCTTACAAAGCTCTCCATAACTTACATAGAATCCAACAATCTTGCTCCTAGGTATATACCCAAATGCATTGAACACTTAGGTCATCTACGAAAAAAAAAAAAAAAAAGTGAACATGTATATGTACAGCAACTTATTTCATAATTGTTAAAATTAGAAACAAGAAAAAAAGATGTCTTTCAATAGTTGAATCAAGAAATTATGACACACTCATACAATGGAATATTATTTAGTGAAAGAGAAAGAAATCACCAACGAAAGATGTAAATAAGAAAAACTGGGTAGAGAGAAAGAGAATTTGTGGGAACTTTCCTTAATTTCTGTTCATCTGTTTTGTAAATGTAAGACTTCTCTAGGAAGTAAAGGTTATTAATAATATAATTTTTAAAAAGAAATCTCAGAGACCTAATTAAATAGAGACATATCAATTTCATGGATTAGAAACAAATATCATTAAGATGGCAATTCTTCCAAGTTGATATAAAAATTTGACACAAATCCAATTCTTAAAACAGCATTTCTTTTTTCCAGGGACAGAGATGCACACCTGTAATCCCAGTACTTGCGAGGCTGAGACAGGAGGATCACAGGTTTGAAGTCAGTCTCAGTAACTTAGGGAGACTCTGCCTCAAAATAAAAAAAAATAAAAAAGGTTGGAAGTGTATCTTGGAGGTAGAATGCCCCTGGGTTCAGTCTCCAGTGCACACGTGTGCGCACACACACACACACAGACACACACACACACACACAATCACAAAACAAATAAAAACAGCATTTTTATGTAATTTGACAAGTTCTCACTAAAATTTATGTTAAAAAAATAGAAGAGACAAAAGAATTTTGAAAAAGAAGAATAAGATTGTATAACTTGATTTCCAGTTTTCTACAAAACTGGAGCAATCAAATAATTGCATATTGGCCTAAGGATAAATGGCATAACAGAATCCAGAAACAGACCTAAACATATTTGGTGCATTGACTTTTGACAAAGATGTTATGGTAACTCAATGTGGAAAGAATGATTTTTTGATAAGATAGTTCTGGCAGAACTTATATCCACACAAAAAGAAACAAAAAATGATCCTTAACACTTCACATCCTATTAGTTTGAATAGAGCATATAAATTATAATTATAATGTTTCTGGAAGAAAATATAGAAGAAGTTCTTAATAACCATTGGGTAGGTAGATAAAGATTTCTTCAATAAACCCCCCAAAACACAAACCATCAAAAGGCAATTTGATTTGATAAATTGAGCTTTATCAAAATTAAAGAAGGTTGCACTTCCAAAGACATCATCAAGAAGATAAATGCAAATAAAGATTTTAGGGAAATATTTTCAAAATATGTATCTTATAAATATGTTGTATCTAGAATATATAAATAGCACTTTATAAGATTATAAGGTTCTATATAAGTTTTTTTTAAAATGACCCAATTAAAAATTAGAAACACAAAACATGATATAAGGCATTGTGGTAGCTCATGCCTATAATCCTATTACTTGGGAGGCTAAGACAGGAGGATCTCAGGTTCAAGGCCAGCCTCAGCAACTTAGCAAGATTCTGTTTCAAAGGAGGTAGAATGCATCTGAGTTTAATCCCCAGTAGACCCCACACTTCCACCAAAAATGTGATACAAGAATGGCCAACAAGAACATGGAAATACCAACACCATCATTCATCAAGAAAATACATTTCTTCTCTATAATTTTTTATTTTTCTAATGATATCCTCTATTTTTATTTATATTTCCTTTACTTCTTTAGTATAGTTAAAGTAGCTGATTTTAAATATTTTCTGTGATTCCAACATCCAGATCATCTAAGAATTAATTTCTCTCGATTGTTTTTCTTCCTGAGATTAGGCCACATTTCCTGGTTCTTCGTAAGTAGAATAATCTTCCTTATGTTCTGTAGATTGTGAATGTTATGTTATAGGGATCCTGAATTTTGTTACATTACTATAGAGTGGAAATATTTATTTTAAAAGTGATTCAATTTGGTTAGATTCAAACTGCAACATGTGTAACTTGGACTACTCAAATCTCAGTTCAATTTTTTTGCTTTTTGTTTGCTTTTACTGCTGTTTGTTGTAATGGCTGTGTGTTTGTCTTGTTTTCATCTTTATCTAGGATGCTTGGGGTCTGCTCCACACACAAACATGTTTCAGGATTAAAGTGTAGATTTGAGTATAGATTGTTACTTAGAAACTTTGGCCCTCCTTGTGCTCTATTCTTTTCCATTGTCTTCTCCCATTACTTTCTACCTATGGACATTGCCTCAAACTCTGTCCTCTACTTTTCCAGTAGAGGAAACTACAAGTTTTCTATCAGAGTTTTGATCCCTGGTAGTAGTATCTGCAATCTGCTTTTAGGCTAATGGGTAGAAAAATGGGCATTTTCTTCTTCCAAGTGTCATCTCCTCTCTAGAATATTCTTGCTTTGTTTACATTCCACTGCTTTCACCCTGTTCTTTTCTTCCAGAGTCTATAGTTGTTATCAGGGGAAGGATTAGATCTAATAAAATCCTGCTTAGCATTACTGAAAGTATATACCTCACTAGTTTCTGACAATGTTAAGCCTATACTTACCATTCAACCAAGAAATTTCACTCTTGGGTATATGACTAGAAGAAACAAACAAACAAAAATCCACAAAAAATAATAAAAATTGCTCATAGCAGCCTATTATTAATTGACAGAAAGTGAAAATAACCCAATTATTCATTAACAAGAAAGTAGATACACAAAAGATGATATGTCTATACAATGAAATACTATTTAACAATAAAAAGGAATAAACTGTAGATAAATTGAAAAAAATAAAGAATAAATCCCAAAACAATATGTGTGCAAAAGAAGTCAGTATAAAAGACTATACAGTGCCTGAATACTTTTATATGATGGCCAAGACTGTGCATAGTGAATCTATACAGAAGCAAAATCAAACATGTGATTCCCTCTATGTGTTGGGGGTCTAGTCTGTGCTTTTAATTGAACATAGATTATACCTTGATTAAAAAGCTTTAAAAAAAGCTGGGTGTGGTGGTGCACTCTTGTAATCCCAGTACTTGGGAGGCTGAGACTGGAGGATTGCAGGTTCGTGGCCAGTCTCAGCTACTTAGTGAGGCTCTCTGAACTTAGTGAGACCCTGTTTCAAAATAAAGAATAAAAAAATATGGCTGGGGGTGTAGCTCAGAGGTAGAATGCCCCTGGGTTCAATCCCAAGTACTGAAAACAACAACAAAAAAACAGAATGGTAAATTATTGTCCATGTGAAGTCAGTAGTAGTTTTGCAGTTTGTTCAGTAAGCATGCAACTGGAAATTTAGAGAGGCAATTTGGAAAACAATGTTGGAGGTCTTTCTGACCCATTGCTTAAGTTTTGGAGTCTTGCTCTATATCGGCCAAAGCTTCTTCAGTTATAAATTATAGGAATTCAACTTTAGCAAGGGGAGAGGAGAAAAGAACACACCCATTGGTTGAATAATGTCAACTCTACCTTGAGACATAGCTGGACAAGGGAGGTCTTTCAAGGCTCCTTCTCCACCTTTCAGCAATGCTTCTCTGTATAGAAGGAAAGATAGTCACTCTCAACTCTATATCTCCATCATATTGTCCATATAATGCATCTCTTGGAGAAACATCGGTCAGAAGTATTTGGAACATATAACCTCCATGGGACAATCACAGTATGTGTGAGAACAGGTCCTATTATGGACTTAGCCAGGGCTGCATGTCTACCTTTGAGGAGGAGACATGCATTCTACTGCCACACTGGAAATCATAGCATGAGGACACTTGCTTTAAGGAAAGGATGTTCTGCTGGAAGAAAAAAAAAATCTCTTTAGGCACAAAGTTAAAACTCTCTCATTAAACTGGAAGCCTAACCCTATGAAGACCTTCCTAAATCTGTTCAGTGCACTGGGCTCTGATTCCTGCCAACTCTTTCCCAGGCTGCTTTGTTGACTGACTTCCTTCTGGGTACATTCTCTGGGAGAAAGACAAGCCTCAGTGTTTATCTCCCCCATTGTCCCATCTCCCACGAGGCATGCTCACTGTGGGTTCAGTTCTTTTAAAGCAGCTTAGCCTCCTGGACTCTGATAAAACCTCCTAGGACCCCACAGCCCTGAGAATGGTAGCAGCTTGCTACTAGTAACTCAAATCGTGTTCCCTCATCATCTTCTATTTGGCTTTTCAGCTGTTCTAATCTTTTGTAATTAGTCCTCCAGATTAAACCCACCCTACTGGACTACTGCATATGGGCATTGTTTTACCGATAGAATTCTAAGGTAGTTATGTGGCAAGAGGAGGCAATCTCCAATGTAAGGATGAGGCTCCCCAACAAGAAAGACCACATGTGTTTGGCTGATTCAATGGTCCCCTAAGGTGGAGGAAACAACTGGTTTGCAGACAAAGTGTGCACGGGCAGATTGATTTTCAATGCCTGAACTTGTGTGTCTACTTTAAGCTCAGGGTTGATGCAGACTCAGGGAAATTCTGCCTGAAATGAAGAAAGCAGGAGCACCTTCCTTTTGGAATGTAGCCATCTACCAAATGGCACACAACTAGTAGGGAGTGAGAATCACCCAATAATCGGACTGAACAGGACTGAGGACCTTCTCTCAATGAGCTCCTATGCCTGCATGCCTGGTCATGAGTGTGCTGCTAACACTCGGGCCTCCTACTGCCTCCTTCCATCCAGACAGTAGGTCACTTCCTAGTCTCTAAAAACTCCTTCTTCCCAATCAGGCCACCTTCTGAGGAGGAGCCCAAACTCCTCCGCCAACCTCCCTGCTTCTGGGCGTGCCCTGATACTTCCAACCTCTCTGCAAGTGTCACCTGGACGTGAGATGAAGCTGGCGGAGGTGAGTCTGAAGACTCAGGCTGGGTTCCATGTCTTGCTCTGTGACAGGTCCTAATCTTTGCAACTTCCCATCTTTGGCTCTCGTTTCCACCTGAAGATCAAGGGAATTAGACCAAATGCCTAAAGAATCATCTCTAATGTCCTGTGTTCTCTGATTCTGTGGTTAATTAAGTGACACATTAAATTATAGCGACTGTTTCATCAGCACTGTTGCAACTAAGTCACACCTCCTCACTGGATTGGCTGACCTTAAGAACACCACCAGACATGCAGAGTCTCTCCAAGGTACATCTCACCTCACGTCTTGTACCATACCCCACTGCTATCTCATCAGGAAAAGTTCATGGTAAAGAGTTTTGTTTTCTCAGTTGGTCATTTCACTTTCAAAAGTATTTCGGAGGTGGAGGTGATTTTTCTTTTAATGGTGACATTTCAAGGTCAATCTATTCTGTGCTTTCTAATGCAGTGTATTTGAATAATTCTTCAAAGACCCTTTTTATTCATTGTCTTTTTAAGCATGCAAGAAGGGTGGTACTAAGCCAGGCATGGTGGCGCAAGCTTGTAATCCCAGCATTTGGGAGGCTGAGACCGGAGGATCCGGGTTCGAGGCCAGCCTTAGCTACCTAGTGAGGCCCTCCGCTACTTATTGAGACCCTGTTTCAAAATAAAGAATAAAAAATAGGGCTGGGGGTATAGCTCGGAGATAGAATGCCCCTGAGTTCAATCCCCAGTACCGCAAAATAAATAAATAAATGAATAAATAAATAAATAAATAAATGGGTGGTACTGAGATTTTTAATCCTTAGCTGGCACATTAACAAGCCTAGGGTTAGATTAAGTGAACTGACCCTGGATCATACATCTGGCTTTCTGGAAGGTAATGTTCTTGAAGGCAAGGATTCTTTTTATGGGGTTAGGGGAGTCTGTTTCATTCACGGATGTTTCCACGGTGTCAGACCAGCATCTGGCACATAATAGGTTTCAATAACAATTAGTTGAATTAATAAATGAACAAGTGAATCTGATTAGCGACAAAACTGGTTCTAGAATTCTCCACACCCTCCGCCGCTGCTCCTTGATCACTGAACAGAGTTGGTCTATGTCCTCCCACTTCCCCAATCTTCCTTTGTCTGTCCTGTCCCTTGGTTTATTGACAAGGTGAGTGAGCTTTCCCCACTAAGGGGTCCCTGGAACCCCTGCCTCATTGTGATACACAGAAGGAAAAGAGGGTTCTAGGGAAAGCTTCTCCTTGAAAGATTAAAGCTGACATCCCCGATTTGCCAAGAAGGTCTGCATGTCCCTGCTGCTCAGAGCGCTGAGGGAGGGGGACAGTTCCCTGGAGACCCCCCCAGACCCCCCAAGTGGCTTTTGGCCCGGGCTGGGCGGGGCTCTCGGAGGCTCCCTCCGCGGTGCGGTCCCTGCCCGGCGGCCGCAGGCTGCGGCAGGAGGCGGGGCCACCGCGTCCCCCTCCCGGACACTGCGGCGGTGGCCGTGCCAGCCCGGCGGGGGCGGGGCGGGGCGGGGCGGGGGCCGGGGCGGGGCGCGGCTCGGAGCCGGGGCTGGGGCGCCGCGCTCAGACTGGGCGGGCGCGTGGGCTGCGCGGGCTCTCGGCGGCAGCGGCGGCAGCAGCAGCAGCAGCATCCTCGCCTCCATTTCTTCCCTTCCGCTTCTCTCTCTTCCTTCTCCTTCATCCCCCCTTCTTCCCCGGCCCTGTCTTCCCCTCTGCTCCTCCGGAGGGCAGGAGCTCTCCCAGCCCCTGAGCAGCGCAGCAGCGACCGCTGGCGCGTCGGGTTTCTGCGCCCAGGTAAGCGATGGGTCCCCGCCTCTGTCCCGTACCGAGCGCCGGTCCCCCGGCCGCTTGGTCTCCGCGCGGGGAATGAAGCGGGAGCCGGGAGGAGGGTGTCTCGTTGGTCCTCTGCGACTTGGAGCAGCTGCAGGTTGGCAGAGCTGTCCTGTCTTCCACCTGGCGGCAGCTTCTGGCCCGGCTTCTCCAGGTGTCAGTACCGAGCCGGAGCGCGAGCGCTGGCACCTGGGCTCCGGATTTGTAGACGAGCGAGTGACCTTGTTAGGTACCACTTTGAAACGACTGGGAACTTACGTCAGGTAGGATTCGTGCTTTGAAAGCTAACATTACCTACGCTATAGAAAGAAGGGGAGTGAGTTTTACAAAGATAATGGGGAAAAAGAAATTCAAATTGTAGGGTTTTTTTTTTTTTTTTTTTTTTTCATCCAGCTGCAGAGAGAGCACTGCACTCTGAGGACTGAGAGAGGGAAGCCTTGTCAATTTCAAATCATTTATCCCTGCATCTCTTCCAGGGGCAACTGGAAGAGGGAGACTGATACATATTTATAATTTTAGGAAAATGAAAAGCAATTTCTAGTCGTGTTGGAGGGCGGGGCACGAAGAAAGGAACCCGGCTGAGCTAGAGCTCCCAGGGTTTTTTATTTTTGCTTTTGAAACGATGGGGGTGGAAAGCTGGATCTATTGCCCATTTATTTTTTAAAATTTTTTTCTAAGAGCTTTCTTGGAGGAGGGGGGCGGACTGCAGCGCTGACTGCCTTCCTTCCCCAGTCTCTCCTTTTGTTCAAGGATGGAAATTTCAAGAAGGAGTGTGTGAGGGGCCGGGAGTGGGGAGGTGTATGTTTGGGTGTGAGGGGGGTGGGGAGGGAGTAGTAAAGCAAGCGGATGGAGTCCGAAAAAACCATGCTTAAAAACTGGAAATGGATGTTATTCCTCCTGGCACCGGGACTTGAGGATTTTTTTTTTTTTTTAATACCAAGCTTTGGTTAGCAACAAGCTCTTTTGTGACAATTGCTGTATACCATCTGTTGTAAGCCCTTAGAGTACTGCTTCCAGAACACAGACCTTTTACCACGGAGTCAGTGGGAAGCGTTTTTGTTTAAATGCATCCGCACACACATTTGTGCACACACATACATAATACACTTAAACATGTCACAAAAAGGAGTTTTATACTTAAATGACAAATCGTTTCAAATTTGAAGGTTTGGCGATTATGTTGTGAATGAAATCTGTAGTGCAAAACAAAAAAAAATTACTGTCGACTGGTATATAATTTGGGGTGAAAGGTAAAGGGATTAATGAATGTTAGTATAGAACTAACTTAAATGTGAGGCAAAATAGAATTTCTTTAAAAATGATCCCTCTGTTAGAGGAATGGACTGCAAGCTGAAATTGAGGCTTGCAGCCACAGTGAGGCGGTGGAGAACAAAGCCTTTTATGCGAGATACATCAGGCAAAATGTCCCTATGCATGAGCTGCAGGTACCAGCCCAGTTCCAAAGCATAGCTCTGTCACCCTGTCATTTTAACGTAGGCAGCTATGATTTTTTTTTTGGCAGTCAAGGTAGATTGAATAAATAGAAACCCTATAGAACGCTTTTGATTTTATGCCCATGCAGAAGATTACAGCCTTCCACCTGAATGAGACAAAAACACTCCTTTATCTGAGAAATGTGTTTTTTGGTGGAAATCCTTATGAATTTGTAAATCATGGGTATTTCAATCACCCCCACCCCATGTGCACAAAGCATCTATTCTTGGAGAATAAATAAATATTCTTTCAATAAATAATAATATGTGTGTGCATTTTAACATTAATTTCCCAGTGATTTTATCTTATTCTCACAGATTTACATTTTCATTCATGATTTGGATATTATCAGAGTCATTGTGGCTTTGGGATCTGTGGTACATGTTGCTTATCTGTTTGTGCTTTGTCTTATTTTTCATATTTTACATTTTGGTATATTACTATTTAATTTCCAAAGTTTTTGTTTTTTATTTATAAATGGGAAAACGTCTAACATACATCAGGAAATTGAAGCAATTTAAAAATTGAGCTTCCATTTTAAAAATATTTCAATTACATTCATGTTTCTTTTCTTTGTTTCTTTCTTGTCTGGTTCCCTCCCCCCTCCCCCAGCCTTCTTCTCAATCAGCCCATTTCTTCCTGGCTGCACCCATACTGCTTTAGGCTTCTATTTCTGTCTAGACTACCAGAGGCAGAGCCAGTGTTCCCAGGAATTTTGAATGTAGGATCTGCTCACTCTCTGCAGCCACTCTTTCTCAGGATGATTTGTTTACAGCACCTTCTCAGGGAGGAGAGGGAGAAAGAATGTGCTGAGAGAGCATGACCCAGTGAAACTGGCAGAGGCATGACCTCATCCTAGTGGGACCTTCAGCCTCACTGAGGCACCCTCCCCGAGCAAACCAAACGCCAGGAGCGCACCCATCCCAGGACACAGGCCTTCTCTTCCCACAGCAGCCTCTACTCATGTCCCTCTGCTGAGGTTCAAAGGCTATTTTCTCTTTTATGTATTTCTTTTCAGGGATCTTGAACTTGGCCAGAAATATGCAGCTAGAAATGAAGCCTGGCACCAGATTCTCTAAACCTGAAGGGACAATTTCATTCCTTTACCCCTTTTTGTTTAAACCAATTTGCAAAATTTTCTACATGTCAGAAGGAAGAACAATGCTCCTTGGTGTGGTTTCACATATTTTGTGTTGAATTTTTCGAGCAATGAGATAACAAACTGGACTGTTGTGCTTTTGACAAACACACCTACACTAGTGACATTCCAAATGAAGTTGTTATCACATTTGCTTAGATGTGTATATGACAATAAGTGAATCCCTAAATGAGTCATTTATGTCCCTGTGACACAGACCACAGGAAACCAACTTGGCGATGTTAGCATTCTAATTGGTAACCTTGGGTATAGAATTCTTTCCATGCTTAATGTGCTCTTGATGGATTAAGATAAAGAATCTGAAATAACAGCTACAAAAGAGGATAACAATCAATCTGATCAATGTTCTATGCCTTAATGTTAAAAGCAGTCATTTAAGCTGGGCGTGGTGGCGCACGCTTGTAATCCCAGCATTCGGGAGGGAGGCTGAGACCGGAGGATCAGGGTTCGCGGCCAGCCTCAGCTACCTAGTGAGGCACTCTGCAACTTAGTGAGACTCAGTTTCAAAATAAAGAATAAAAAATAGGGCTGGGGGTGTAGCTCAGAGGTAGAATGCCCCTGAGTTCAATCCCCAGTACCGCAAAAAAAAAAAAAAAAAAAAAAGCAGTCATTTAGGCAAATCAGTAATTATTAGTAAATGCATGAAGCAGAAGATAACAGTTTTGAAACGTTTGGGGGCTCTTTTTGTCTCCAATATATATGAGTTAAAGAAACGAATAGGCTCTTCCAGTTATATGTGATGATCTCAGATGTGATGGATCTTTTTGCTACTTTAATTCTATGTCTTCACTGCTGCCAGTGCCCTGACCTACTCAGTCGAAACCTCTTCACATTAGGGGAGTGTTTGGATCATTTCACTAATTTTTCCCCTCTATTTACACTGTGCTGTTTAATTTGATATTTGAATGTTCGACTTATGATTCTCTGGGTACTTTGGTTTTGGTGTTCTTATTGTCTTGATAACAAATTTAGCCATTACCTTTTATTTAAGGGAGCATGTATTCCCATTTATTTACTTATTCATGATGACAAACTATTTTTTTTTATATTTCCAAAGAATTAATTGTCTCAAGAATTGAATCCAGGCACCAGAAGCAGTTAAAGAGCTACAAATGATGATGAGGTACACAAAGGGCCAAATCATGGGAGCTTCTGTGGGAAAGTTTTGTGGATGGGAGGGGTTGAGGGAGACGAGGAAGGAAGGCAGTCTCAGCTGTTAATGTCGTCCATGTAGGATGGAGATGAGCTTTTGTGTATGTGGGTGGAGAGAGAAGAAATCTGTTTTGCTTTTTACCTCAATATAGTATTTTGTCCTTTTCCTACCCTGTCATTACTTTAAACTAGGGCCATGGGTACTTCCTTGTAAAAAATTACAGAGGATGCTCATTGGAAGCAATTCTGTACTGAATTAAAAATTTTAAAACAATGTGTGCACAATTAGTTGACTTCTTATGAGAAAAATTAATCTAGTGTTTGAACTTTGAACTTTGGTCCTTCCTATTCAAGAGAAATAAGCTA
>PVLC010023843.1:0-25244 GCA_004027655.1 Graphiurus murinus | reverse complement strand
GGAGGCTGAGACCGGAGGATCCGGGTTCGCGGCCAGCCTCAGCTACCTAGTGAGGCACTCCGCAACTTAGTGAGACTTGGTTTCAAAATAAAGAATAAAAAATAGGACTGGGGGTGTAGCTCGGAGGTAGAATGCCCCTGAGTTCCATCCCCAGTACCACAAAAAAATAAAAAAATAAAAAAAAATAAAGAATGCCCCAGAGTTCAGTCCCCAGTACAGGAAAAAAAAAAAAAAAAAAGGGCTGGGGGTGGAGCTCAGAGGTAGAATGTCCCTGGGTTCAGTTTCCAGTACCCCCCAAAAAGGGCTGGGAGTGTAGCTTGGAGGTCAAACACCCCTGGGATCAATCCCTAGAACCAAAAAATAAAGTTTTCAATCCAGCATATGTAAAATATTATTTCATGTAAGCAATACAAAAATGATTGCTGTGATATTTGACTCTGGTACTAAATCTTTGAGGGCTGGTGCATCTCCTGCACTTACAGCACATCACAGGGCTGGCCACATTTCAAATGCTCAGTAGGCCATGTAGCTAGTGGCCACTGTGTCTAGCAGCACAGGCACAGGCATATGTGTAGGCCCCAATAATGCCCTTAGAGGTCCCCTAGGAATGCAGACCATAAACTCTCTAGGCCACCATGATAATACAGGCAGAACAGAATTTATTTATTGATTGATTGATTGTGGTACTAGGGATTGAACCCGAGGGCATTCTACCTCGGAAGTATATCTCCAGCCCTAGTTTTTGTTTTTATTTTGAAACAGGGTCTTGCTAGGTTGATGAGAGTCTCAGTACTTGCTGAGGCTGGCCATGAACCTGTGATCCTTCTGTCTCAGCCTCTCAAGTACTGAGATTACAGGCACAGTCCACCACGCCCTGTTTAGGAGGGAATTTATTTTTCTTATTTTTTATTTTTTTTGCGGTACTGGGGATTGAACTCAGGGGCATTCTACCTTCGAGCTATACCCCCAGGCCTATTTTTTATTCTTTATTTTGAAACCGTCTCACTAAGTTGCGGATTGCCTCACTAGGTAGCTGAGGCTGGCCGCGAACCGGGATCCTCCAGTCTCAGCCTCCCAAATGCTGGGATTACAAGCGTGCGCCACCACGCCCGGCTAGGAGGGAATTTAGAATGGAGTCCAATACGGGGATTACAGCAAAGGTTTGCTGATTGAAGTAAATTGGAAGCCTGGCGTGTCACATGCTTGTAATACCAGTACTTGGGAGGCTGAGACAGGAGGATCTCAGGTTCGAGGACAGCCTCAGCAACTTAGTGAGACCCTGTTTCCAAATAAAAAAGAAAATAGAGCTGGAGTGTAGCTCAGAGGTAGAATGCTCCTGGGTCGCATCCCCAATATTCTCTCCCCCAAACAGAATTAACTGGAAAAGCAAAGGAGGAACGTCGTGGGTGGGAAAACGTGCTGGAGGCCCAGCAGAGAGGTGGTGGTGGTGGTGGTGGTTGTGAAGTCATTTACAGGATGCAGGAGAACCTGACAGAGGGCCGGTGTCCTGCTACCTGGGGTGACCTGCAGCTGACTACCGCTCCTCTTTCGTCCTTTCTTCTCCTCCCTGTCCCTTCCTTCCCCGCAGCAGTGCTGTTCGGCCTGCCCGGCACCCGCGCCGCCACCGAGGCCTGCCTGCGCGCCTGCCCGGCCGCCTGCACCTGCAGCAGCGTGGAGCGCGGCTGCTCGGTGCGCTGCGACCGCGCCGGCCTGCTGCGAGTGCCAGCCGAGTTCCCGTGCGAGGCGGCCTCCATCGACCTGGACCGGAATGGCCTTCGCATCCTGGGCGAGCGGGCCTTCGGCACGCTGCCGTCGTTGCGCCGCCTGTCGCTGCGCCACAACAACCTGTCGTTCATCACGCCCGGCGCCTTCAAGGGGCTCCCGCGGTTGGCCGAGCTGCGCCTGGCGCACAACGGCGAGCTGCGCTACCTGCACGCTCGCACCTTCGCGGCGCTCGGCCGCCTGCGCCGTCTCGACCTGGCGTCCTGCCGCCTGTTCAGCGTGCCCGAGCGCCTCCTGGTCGAGCTGCCCGCGCTGCGCGAGCTGGCCGCCTTCGACAACCTCTTCCGGCGCGTGCCCGGCGCGCTGCGCGGCCTGGCCAACCTGACGCATGCGCACCTGGAGCGCGGCCGCATCGAGGCGGTGGCCTCCAGCTCGCTGCAGGGCCTGCGGCGCCTGCGCTCGCTCAGCCTACAGGCCAACCGCGTCCGCGCCGTGCACGCCGGCGCCTTCGGTGACTGCGGCGCCCTGGAGCACCTGCTGCTGCACGACAACCTGCTGGCCGAGCTGCCCGCCCGGGCCTTCCGCGGCCTGCGCCGCCTGCGCACGCTCAACCTGGGCGGCAACGAGCTGCGCGGCGTGGCGCGCGCCTGGTTCGCCGAGCTGGCCGAGCTCGAGTTGCTCTACCTGGACCGCAACCACATCGCCTTCGTGGAGGAGGGCGCCTTCCAGAACCTCTCGGGCCTGCTGGCTCTACACCTCAACGGCAATCGCCTCACCGTGCTCTCCTGGGCCGCCTTCCAGCCCGGCTTCTTCCTGGGCCGCCTCTTCCTTTTCCGCAACCCGTGGCACTGCGACTGCCACCTACAGTGGCTGCGGGACTGGATCGAGGGCTCTGGGCGCGTGGCCGATGTGCCCTGCGCCTCCCCGGGCTCTGTGGCCGGCCTGGACCTCAGCCAGGTGGCCTTCGAGCGCTCCTCCGACGGCCTGTGCGTGGACCCCGAGGAGCTGAACTTCACCGCGTCTAGTCCCGGCCCGTCCCTGGAGCCAGAGGCCACCACCGTGAGCAGGTTCAGCAGCCTCCTCTCCAAGCTGCTGGCCCCGAGGGTCCCTGTGGAGGAGGTGACCAACAGCAGCGGGGGGCTAGCCAACGCCTCGTTGTACGACAGCCCCCCCTCCCGTGGGCCGGGGGGACCTCGCTGCGAGACCACGTTTCCCTTCTCTTGTTTCCTGCTCAGCGTGGCCCACTACATGCTGTCTGGCCTGCAGAGGGACTGACCTGCCACACTGGGGTGGCCCAAAGTGCTTTGGCCAAAAGGGGAAAGTTTGGTTAGCTGGACTTAGGGGTGTTTGTGGTGAGGGAAGGGGGAACAGGATGGGGGGCGGTGGTGAACATTCTGGTGGAGGAGGGAAGGGTCAATTTGCCTCCAAAGATGGCCCTAGGCAGAGGAGAACCTTGAGAAGTGCTGGGGGTGGGGTGCGGTATGGAGTTGTGCTTTTCTCACACGGGCATCCATTGGAAAAGAAACAGGAATGAACGTGGGCCATGGGATGGGAAGGCTAGGAATTGGAAGCTCCTAGGACCTCATCCCTATCCCTTCCGCACATCTTCCGGCGATGCCCTCGAAATGCCCAAATTAGAGTCATTCCATTGTCTCAGTACTAAGAACTGTGCCAATTCTCCTTGCAGGGTAACCCATTGAACCTAATCCTTTTGTTTTCTGTCCCAGTCCCCTGTGCCCTCCCCCAGGGCCCGATTCAGAAAGGTGGACAGGACATGAGAGAAAGGAGATGGGAAAGAGACTTAGAGCTAAGGGGGTGGTGGTGGGTGGTGGTTCCTAGGGTCTGAGATGTATTAGGAGGTGTTTAAAACAAAGATGCATTTCATTTACTCCACAGTTACTCCCAGGGTGTCCTTTGCCACAAATAACTTTAGGGCAGCAGGATATGTTGTGGGCAACTTCACTTGTAAAATCCTAAAGTTAAAAAAAAAAAAGCTAAGGCAAGCCAGGCATGGTGGTACATGCCTGTAATCCTAGTACTTGGGAGGCAGGGACAGGAGGATAGCTGGTTCGAGGCCAGCCTCAGCAACTTAGCGAGACCCTCAGCAACTTAGGGAGATCCTGTTTCAAAATAAATAATAAAGCCATGTGTGGTGACTTGGGAGGCTGAGACAGGAAGATCACAGATTTGAGGCTAGCATCTGCAACTTAGTGAGACCTGACTTCAAAATAAAAAATAAAATAGCTCTGGGGGTGTGGCTTGGAGGTAGAATACCTCTAGGTTCAATCTCCCTCACTACCAAAAAATCTAAAAGGGACTGAGAGTGTAGCTCACTGGTAGAACGCTTGCCTGGCATGGTGTGAGGCCCTGGTTTGTGTTTCCAGCACTTCCCACATCAAAAAAATCCAAATGCTGGCTTTGCCACCCTCCCACCCATGCCCATCTCTAGAGTTGGCAGCAGATCCATCCTGAGCTGGTCCCTACACGGAGAGGTTCCTCATGGACCATGAGGTGATCAAGTCAACAAGCAAGTCTGTTAACTACCTGCTCAACTGTCCTCTATACCACATGCTATGACAACTGCCTTTGTCACTATTCTGGAAGTCTGCACTCTTAACTTCCTGTCCTCTCTTTGTATTTGAAGAGGTGGGATTTCAAAACCTATACACATTCAGGGTGCACCAAGCTGTTAGTTTTTCACAACAACAGAACTTAATAATTGTATTAGAACTGTTGCAGGAGTGTTCAAATGGGTTTTGACTATTAGTGTCATCAACTCAGTAATGGGTCAGGATCTGCATTAAACAAACAAATGAACAAACACAGCTGGGAGTGGAGGCACTTGCTTGGAATCTCAGTACTTGGGAGGCCAAGACAGGAGGATCACAGGTTAGAGGTTAGCCTCAGCAATTTAGGAGACACTGTTTTAAAATAAAGAGTAAAATATAGCTGGGCAGGAGGATCTCAGGTTCCAGGCCAGCCTCAGCAACTTGGTGAGACTCTGTTTCAAAATAAAAAATAAAATAGGGATGAGGGTGTAGCTCAGATGTAGATAGTCCCTGGGTTCCATCCTCGACACCCAATACAAATCACAAAAACAAAAAATGAAGAGGGGCTGGAGTTGCAGCTCAGTGGTAGAGCGAGTGCTTGGCTTGCTGGAGGCCCTGGGTTCCATCCCCAGCACTGCAAAAAGCAACAATAAGATAAAACAGGAAAGTCCCAGAGCACCTTATGTAATATAAGGGAGTAAGCATTGTTTTGTGAAACTTTCCATTTGTATGCATTCATTCCAATTGTGTGTGTGTAGTAGGTTGCTGTGTACAATTTGCAGTTTATTATAGGATTGTGGTTAAAAAAAATTCAAAAGCCACTGTTCTTGAGCATGTATGATTTACTTTTTATATTTTGAAATTTTTCATACCTACAGAAAAATTGCAAGAATAGTAGGATGAACACTTTGGCCACTCACTCAGGTTCCCTAATGTTAACTTTTTACCACCCTTTCATTCTTTCTCTCTTTCTCTATTGCTATTATTTCTTACTAATGATTTCAGTTGTAAATATCACGACCCTTGAAACCTCAGGGTGTATTTCCCAAGAACAACAATATTCTCTTCTTCACAAGATCATTATCAAAATCAGAATCTTAACTGGGCAAGGTGGTGCACACCTGTAATCTCAGTACTTGGGAGGCAGAGACAGGAGGATCACAGGTTCTAGGCCAGTGCTCTATAACTTAATGGGACCTTTTTTTTTTTGTGGTACTGGGGATTGAACTCGGGCATTCCACCTCTGAGCTATACCTCCAGCCCTATTTTTTATTCTTTATTTTGAAACAGGGTCTCACTAAGTTGCGGAGTGCCTCACTAGGTAGCTGAGGCTGGCCCTGAACCCAGATCCTCAGTTCTCAGCTTCCCAAAAGCTGGGATTACAAGTGTGTGCCACCATGCCCGGCTTGGGACCCTGTTTTAAAATAAAAAATAAAAAGGGCTGGAGGTGTAGCTTAGAGATAGAACACCCCTGGGTTCAGTCCCTGCGCGCGCGCGATCTTTCTCTCTCTCTCTCTCTCTCTCTCTCTCTCTCTCTCTCTCTCTCTCTCTCGGTCTCTCTCTCTCACACACACACACACACACAATCAGAATCTTTATTATTAATATGATACTATTCTTTGAAATATTCTCTTGGGGCTGGAAGCATGGCATTTTTGAGACCCCTGGGTCCAATCCCCAGCACTGCAAAAAAGTAAATAAATAAAGGCAAAATAAAACATGTTCTCTATGGAAACATCAACAGTTGTCAAAGGATTTATTAGGTAGTAACTCCTTTTCTTATGAGTAGAAAAATGAGGTCCCTAAATCACAGATTCTTTTCATTCGGCTACAACACTCAAAACTCTAAACCTGCTGATTGATTTTCATGTTTCGAAGTGAACTAGCTGTCCAAACATCTTACTTTTCCAATGTGAGAATCCTATGAGGTCAGCAATGTTGTTTGCTCAAACCTTGTGTTGTGGCCATGGAAACTGAGCGGAGACCTCTGCGTTTTGGTAACCATGGAAGTCTGCAGCAGACACGCAGTCTGGGTTACTGAGGAATAAGATGCCCCCTTGACAGGAATGTCCTTCCTTTCATTTGGAGCAGGTTGGTGAGGGCTGGCCTCAAAGTGCTGCTCTAGTTCTGCCCAGGGACTTAGATGGTCAGCCTTTTAATGAACATTTGCTTGGCTGAATGTTTCTGAGCAAATATCAACACTAAAATAACCTCCTGAGACACAGATTTTTATAGAACTACCCAGCCCAATAGAATTCTGGGAACGTGGGAGCCAAAACAGATCCAGAGATGCCTGGAATGAATCCCCAGGAAAATTGGAGCCATTATGAGCTCTCATGAGAGACCAAAGAGTGAAGAGTTCCCACTTTGAGTTCATTAAGTCTCTCCCTCATCATCTTGGGAAATGTTAGGTGCCATGGATTATGCTAAGCAAAATTATGTGGACCATGCTGGGCATGGGGGTACATATCTGTAGTTCCAGACTTGGGAGACTGAGATAGGAGGATTGCAGGTTTGAGGCCAGCCTCAGCAACTTAGCAAGACCCTCAGTAACTTAGACCCTGTTTCAAAAGGGTTGAGTGTGTGGCTCAGAGGTAGAAACCCCTTGATTCAATCTTCAGAAACCAATCAACCAGCCAGCCAGCCAACCAACCAACCAACCAACCAACCAACCAACCAACCAACCAACCAACCAACCAACCAACACAAACGAGAAACCTATTTGGACTAGTCAGGACAGGCGGTAACAAACTCCAAACTTCACTGGCTTTCTAAACTTTCTTTTTCTTTTTTTTTTTTTTTGCAGTACTGGGGATTGAACTCAGGGGCATTCTACCTCCGAGGTACACCCCCAGCCCTATTTTTTATTCTTTAGTTTGAAACCAGGTCTCACTAAGTTGCGGAGTACCTCATTAGGTAGCTGAGGCTGGTCGCGAACTCCGATCCTCCAGTCTCAGCCTCCCGAATGCTGGGATTACAAGTGTGTGCCACCATACCCAGCTTCTAAACTTTATTTCTTGTGCATGCTACATGGTGTGTATAAGCTCATTAGAGGGGTTCTGCTCCTTGTAGCCACTCAAGGCCCCAGGCTGATAAAAGATCCATCATCTTAGGACACTGGCATCCAAACACCAGGCTCGAGGGTTTGCGGCAACATATAAGGAGCAGTTGGGAGAATCACACATCACTATTATTACTATTTTGGTACTGGGGATTAAGCCCAAGGGCATTCTACCTCTGAGCTATACCCCAGCCCTATTTTTTAAATTTTGAAACAGGGTCTTGCTAAGTTGCTGAGGGTCTCACTAAGTTGTGGAAGCCAGCCACGAACCTGCCATCCTCCTGTCTCACCCTCCTAAATACTGGGATTTTGGGTGTGTGCTACCATGTCTGGCTCACAAATAACTCTTTTTTTTTTGTGTGTGTGTGCTACTGGGGATTGAACCCAGGGACATTCCACCTCCAAGCTACACCCCCCAGTCCTGTTTTTTTTTTTTTTTTCTTTCTTCTTCTTTTTTTTTTTTGCGGTACTGGGGATTGAACTCAGGGGCATTCTACCTCTGAGCTATACCCCGAGCCCTATTTTTTATTCTTTATTTATTTTTTTTTTTTGTGGGACTGGGGATTGAACTCAGGGGCATTCTACCTCTGAGCTATACCCCGAGCCCTATTTTTTATTCTTTATTTTGAAACAGGGTCTCACTAAGTTGCGGAGTACCTCACTAAGTGACTGAGGCTGACTGCGAACCCGGGTCCTCTGGTCCTAGCCTCCCAAATGCTGGGATTACAAGCGTGCGCCACCACGCCCAGCTTCACAGATTGCTGCTTCATTGGCCAAAAATGCCACATAGCCACACTTAACTTCAGGGGACAGGGAAGTATGGCTACCCTGGGTGCCCAGAAAGAAAAGAACTGTGGCTATTTGTGAAACGAGTCCCGCTGCAAAGCACTAGTGGTTCTAAACGAGTGGCTCACCTAGTAGAATCAAACCTGCGCTTCTCAGAACTGTCTGAAGAAAGAGAACTTGAAAGGAAACTTGGCGAATGGGTCCACTAGCTTCCAAAGAGGCTTCCCAACATAATATCTCTCCAGCTGATAGGCTGCTGTGGTCTCCGTGCACTGATTTTTTCAAGAAAGAGGAGAGAAGCCAGGCATGGTGCTGCATGCTTGTAATCCAAGCACTTGGGGAGGTTGAGACAGGAGGATGGAAGGGTTGAGGCCAGCCTAAGCAATGCAGCAAGACCCTGTATCAAAAAAAAATTTTTTTTTTTTTTGGTGGTACTGGGGATTGAACTCAGGGGCATTCTACCTCTGAGCTATACCCCCAGCTCAAATTTATTTACTCATTTATTTATTTAGGCACTGGGGATTGATTTTTTTTTTTTTTTTTTTTTTTTTTTGCGGTACTGGGGATTGAACTCAGGGGCATTCTACCTCTGAGCTACACCCCCAGCCCTATTTTTTATTCTTTGTTTTGAAACCGAGTCTCACTAAGTTGCGGAGTGCCTCACTAGGTAGCTGAGGCTGGCCGCGAACCCGGATCCTCTGGTCTCAGCCTCCCGAATGCTGGGATTACAAGCGTGCACCACCACGCCCGGCTGGCACTGGGGATTGAAACCAGGGGCATTCTACCTCTGAGCTACACCTTTCAGCCCTATTTTTTTTTTTTTTTAATTTTTATCTGGAAATGGGGTCTCGCTAGTTTGCTGAGAGTCTCACTACTTGCTGAGACTGTCCTCAAACCTGATCCTCCTTTCTCAGCCTCCCAAGTACTGGGGCTACAGGTGTGCGCCACCATGTCTAACTAATTTTTTACTTTGAAATAGGGTCTCACTAAATTGCTGGCGCTGGTCTCGAGCCTGCAATTCTCCTGTCTCAGCCTCCCAAGTACTGGGGTTACAACCGTGCACCACCATGCCTGGCCAAAAAAAAAATTTTTTTTAAGGACTGTAACTCAGTGGTACAGCGCTGCTGCTGGCTTCATTCTTAGTACCACAAAAAAGGAGGAGGGAGAAAGTGTAGAGACAAAGGGTTTATAATTTTCTTGTGAATTATTGTTTTCCAAATCTGGGCATGGTGGCACATGCTTGTAATCCCAGTTCTTGGGAGGCTGATATAGGAGGATCACAGATTGGAGGCTAGCCTCAGCAATTTAATGAGACCTTTTTCCCAAATAAAAAAAGAAAAAGGGCTAGGGGATGCAGTTTGAAGATAGAATGCCCCTGGGTTCAATCCCCAGTACCAAAAATAAAAAAAATAAAAATAAAAATAAAATTTTTCCAAAGCCTGGCATGGTGGTGCACACCTGTGATCACAGCACTTGGGAGATTGAGACAGGAAGATCACAGATTCAAGACCAGCTTCAGCAACTTGGAGAGATGATATTTCCAAATAAAAAATAAAAAAGGACTGGGGATGTAGCTTGGAAATAGAATGCTCATGAGTTCAATCCCCAGTACTATTAAAAAAAAAACAGCTTTCCATGTACAAATATTCAGCGTACTGTATTTAACTCTCTGGAGCTTAATCTTTTGAAAATATGCCCTGTCAGCAGGCCCGCTGGCTCTTTCCCAGAAGTCGCTTCTCCTGTGGTGGCTTGGCAAGGCTGGTCCACTGCCCTCAGGCCACTCATCTTTTTGTCAGATCGCCACAGTGCTGCCCTCTACAGGACACTGCTGGGCACAGCAGTTGTTGGCTGTTGGTCTCCTTTGTGACCTTCACTCTTTCCTCAAAGGAAGGGACCCTGTTTTCCTTTTGGTACCGAGGGTTGAACCCAAGGGCATTACATTCTACCTTTGAACTACAGCCACAGCCCTATTTTATTTTTTATTTTGAAACAGGGTCTTGCTAAACTTGCAGAGGGCCTCACCAAATTGCTGAGGCTGGCCTTGAACCTGCCATCCTCTTATCCCAGCCTCTCGAGTACTGGGATTATATGGGTGCACCACCGTACCTGACTCTGTTTTCCCCTTTGACTCTCGGAGGAAGATGGTTTAGGCCTCTCCCCCTCCCCTGCATCCCTCACAGCCTGGCAGAGAACGCCAGGCTGGGAAGTGAAGGAGACTTCTCTGAGGTGGAAGAGAAGTAAGCCATCCAAGGGCAGCGGCAGTGGCAGCACTCCCAGACCAACCCCCGAGAGGCCGGGGCCGGGAGGGCTCTCCTTCCTCCCCAGATGCCCTGGGAACACCAAGGCATCTTGGTCTCTGAGACCGGTCCCCAGTGACAACTTTTTCCTTGTCCCTAGTCGAAGGCTAACCTCTGAAACTCCATGCAGGAAACCCCACTCTCTAGAAAGTGGCCGGCCTTGTCCTCTGCAGCGCTCCCCACGGATGTCACACAGTCCTACTGTGTGGGATCTAGGAGCCCAAGAGGGCAGGGAAGTCTGAGTCCTCAGCCCACCTGCCTGCCTGCTGTCCAGTCTCTTTGTTGTTGTTTTTTTTCAGGACTGGAGATTGAACTCAGGGGCATTCTACCTCCGAGCTACACCCCAAGCCCTATTTTTTATTATTTGTTTTGAAACAGGGTCTCACTAAGTTGCAGAGAGCCTCACTAGGTAGCTGAGGCTGGCCATGAACCTGCAATCCTCCTGTCTCAGCCTCCCAAGTACTGGGATTACAAGTGTGGGCCCCCACGCCCGGCCCAGTCTCTTCTTTTTCCCAGCTCCATGGTAGCCCCAAACCACTGCTCAGAGCTCCAAAGGACAATTCTTGAGACACCAGCCACTCAAAAGTTATGCAGAGCCGGGCGTGGTGGCACATGCTTGTAATCCCAGCATTTGGGAGGCTGAGACTGGAGGATATGTGTTCGTGGCCAGCCTCAGCTACTTAGTGAGGCCCTCCACAACTTAGTGAGACCCTGTTTCAAAATAAAGGATAAAAAATAGGGCTGGGGGTATAGCTCGGAGGTAGAATGCCCCTGAGTTCGATCCCCAGTACCGCAAAAAAAAAAAAAAAAAAAAAAAAAAAGTTATGCAGACTGAATGAAGAATGAAGTACCACTTCTCTTCAAAACTCCAATGTTGGCTGGGTGTGGTGGCACAGGTCTATAATCCTAGTACTTGGGAGGCTGAGACAGGAGGTTTGTAGGTTCAAGGCCAGCCTCAACAACTTAGCAAGATTCTGTTTCAAAAATTAAATAAGGACTGGGGATGTAGCTCAGAGGTTGAATATTCTTAAATTAAATTCCCAGAACCCTTCCTCCCCCACAAGCCCAAATGTCTGGAAGACTAGAGGACACTGGTCTGATAAAGATAGCAGCAAGCCCCGTACTTTTATTTATTTATTTTGTATTACTGGGGATTGAACCCAGAGGCACTCTACCTCTGAGGTACAGACCTTTTTGTTTTTTATTTTGAAACAGGGTCTTCCTAAGTTGCCATGTGCTGGCCTCGAACTTGGGATCCTCCTGTCTCAGCCTCCCAGGTACTGGGATTACAGGTGTGTGCCACTGTGCCTGTTTTACTAATTTTGTATTTTAAACATCAGTAACAATGGAATCATTACACACACACACACACACACACACACACACACACACACACACACTCTCCCAGGACCTGGGCTGATTTGAGAAGGACTTTTCCATCTACTTCTCCTCTCCCCGACACAAGCAAGCCGGCTCAAGCAGCCCTTTGGCCTCCACTTCCCCGGGGCTGGGGGAGAGGCTCCTGGCCGGCTGAGAGAATGAATGTTACTTCTGTTCCCGTTATTTGTGTTCCAGGCAGAGGCAATTTAGAGGCACTTACACAAACATGTGCAACTTGCAAGGGAGTTCCCTTGAAATTTTGCTTTTACAGCAAAAAATGTCCTGAGAGGAGAAAGTATTTGTTCACAGAGAGCTGAGTCCCACCACCACTAGCCCCCAGGGAGGCCTGGGAGGGAGGGCTTTCTTTGGGCGGCGGGCTCACTCCTGCGCATGGGTCGTGGCCCTGAGAGCAGCCCCCAGCGCCACACAATGGCAACAGCAGGGCTGGGGATGCAGCTCCGGGGTAGAGCAAGCGCTGCTTAGCATTTGCGAGGTCCTGGGTTTGACCTCCAGCACCCAAAACAACAGAGTGACAAAACAGACAAGGAAAATTCAGTGTGCATCACAGGGAGGAATGGAGATATTATTTCATGAAACTTCGTGCACGCTTGTAATCCCAGTATTTGGGAGGCTGAGATAGGAGGATCACAGGTTCGAGGATAGCCTCAGCAAGTAGTGAGACTCATCAACTTAGTGAGACCCTGTTTCCAAATAAGAAGTGAAATCGGCTAGGGGTGTAGCTTGAAGGTAGAATGACTCTGAGTTCAATCCCCAGTACCCAAAACAAAACAAAACAAAAAACAACCCAGAGCATTCTGCCTCTGAGCCACACCCTCAGCCTTTTTTATTTTATTTATTTACTTTTGTGGTACTGGGATTGAACCTGAGGGTGTTCTACTTCTGAGATATAGCCCCAGCTCTTTTAATTTTAATTAAAAATTTTTTTTTTAAAAATTTGAAACAGAGTTTCACTAAGTTGCTCAGGCTGGCCTTGAACCTTCGATCTTCCTGACTGGGATTACAGGTATGCACCACTGTGCCTAGCTTAGACTTTTGCTTCACTTACACACATATATGTGTGTACTGGTTTAAGATACAAAAGATGTATCTTTCCTTATTGGTTACGATTGTGAAAAAAAATTGTTTTTTTCAGTAACGGGGATTGAACCCAGGGGCACTCTACCACTGAGCTACATTCTCAGCCTCTTTTATTATTTATTTACTTTTTTTTTTTCAGTAGAGATTGAACCCAGGGGCACTCTACTAGTATGTTACATCTTCAGCCCTTTTGAAATTTTTAACATTTATTTATTTATTATTCTGGTAGTGGATACTGAGCTCAGGGCGTGCTCTGCTCCATCTCCAGCCATCCTTATTAGTTTTTACTTTTTTTTTTTTTCTTTGTGGTAGTGGAGATTGAACCCAGGGGCACTCTACCAGTGTGCTATATCTCCATCCCTTTTTAAATTTTTAATATTTATTTTTCTAGTAGTGAGGATGAAGCCCAGGGGCACACTACCACTGAGCTACATCCCTATCCCTTCCAATTTTATTTATTTATTTATTTATTTATTTATTTATTTATTTATTTATTTATTTGCAGTACTAGGGATTGAACTCAGGGGCATTCTACCTCCGAGCTATACCCCCAGCCCTATTTTTTAATTCTTTATTTTGAAACAGGGTCTCACTAAGTTGTAGAATGCCTCACTAGGTAGCTGAGGTTGGCCGAAAACCTGGATCCTCCGGTCTCAGCCTCCCAAATGCTGGGATTACAAGCGTGTGCCACCACACCCGGCTCCCTATTTTATTTTGAGACAAGTTCTCCTTAAGTTTTCCAGGCTGGCTCTCCTGCCTCAGTCTCCAGCATCGTTGGAATTACAGGTGTGTGCCACTATGCTTGGCTATGAATGTGAATATTAAGCCAGTGTCATAGATCGATTTGATTCCCTTCCTTCCTTCCTTTCTTCTTCCTTCCTTCCTCCCTCCCTCCCTTCCTTCCTTCCTCCCTCCCTCCCTCCCTCCCTCCTTCATTCTGTACTAGGGATTGAACCCTGTGGCATTCTACCTATAAGCCACACCCCCAGACCTAGTTTATTATTTTTTTGGTACTGAAGGTTGAACCCAGAAGCATTCTCCCTCCAAGCTACATCCCCAGCCCTATTTTATTTTTTATTTTGAAACAGGGTCTTGCTAGGTTGCTGAGGCTGGCCTCGAACCTATGAATCCTCCTGTTTCAGTCTCCCAAGCACTAGGATTACAGGCATGTGCCACCATGCCTGGCTCTAGCCCTATTTTTTATTTTGAATCAGAGTCTCACTAAGTTGCCAAGGGCCTTGCTAAATTGCTCAGGCTCATCGCGAACCTGTGCGCCACCATGCTCAGCTCCTTCCTCATTTTGAAAGAATGAGTGGTTGAAAGTAAAGTTCAGGACTCCATTACACTTTCTGCTTATCTTTCGCCCAGCTGATTTATTTTCTTGCCCCATTACTAAAAACTGGACTTGCTTTATTTATACCCTATTTTAAAACATAGTTAGGCCAGGCGTGGTGGCACACGCTTGTAATCCCAGCATTCGGGAGGCTGAAACCAGAGGATCCGGGTTCGCAGCCAGCCTCAGTTACCTAGTGAGGCACTCCGCAACTTAGTGAGACCCTGTTTCAAAATAAATAATAATAATAATAATAATAATAATAATAATAATAATAATAATAATAATGTAGAGCTGAGGGTATAGCTCGGAGGTAGAATGCCCCTGAGTTCAATCCCCAGTACCGCAAAACAAAACAAAACAAAACAACCCAAAAAAACATAGTTAGATCCCAAGAAGGAAGGCTGGGAGTTTGGAAGATCACCTGGGCAATTAGGAGTTATAATTGAGGTGCTCTTTGGCCTGAAAAGGCAGGATAATTGGTATGTGCAGGCCAGGCCACTAATGAGTGCTGAGCTCCCACAGTGAAACTTTGTTTCATTTAATAAATTAATAACTATTAATGAGAATGTCCTTGAATGACTCTTGGTGTCTTGCAGTAAGACCTATTATTAAATCACTCAATAACATGAAAAAAACAAAACAAAAAACAACCAAAATCCTCCAATAACACAAGGATAAGTGATAACAGAGATTGTGGTCATTAGGAGAAACTTCATTATGCAATTCTGGGTCCTGTTCCTAATATGAAAAATAACTGCCTTTCCAAAATTTTCCTAATTCTACTTCTCCAAAATGCTCATTGCTCTAAAAAAATCAGACGGTTGCTATTATTGACAGCCTATTATGTGTCAAGTAGGTAGTCAATGTCTAATCACCTAATTGTCTCAATTATTATAACAGTCTTAGGACGTAGGTATTGTTATCCCTATTTTAGAGACGTAGAACTGAGGTCTAGAGAATTAAGTGACTTGTCAAAATTCTAGAGTTAGTAAGTGGCAAAAGTGCGATTTGAATGTATGTCTCTAAGCTCCAGACCCTGAGTAAACTTCCCTGTCTCTAGATGGTATGGTAATATTTTTCTTTTGGAGCTAATAGTTGAAATTCAGAAGAAAAGACTTTAAAAAGACTTCAAAAGAGCTAGGCGCAATGGCACATGCCTGTAATCCCAGTACTTGGAGACTGAGACAGGAAGATTGCAGGTTCGAGGTCAGCCTTCACATCTTAGGGAGACCCTGTTTCAAAATGAAAAATAAAAAGGGCTGGGGGTGTAGGTTGGAGATAGAATGCCCCTGGGTTCAATCCTCAGTACCAAAAATAGATAAATAAGTAAATAAATAGATAAAATAAAAATAAAAGTTCCAAAAGGATTGTTCACCATTACCAAGCAAGATGTATTCTTGATGTGCTAGGTTGATTCAAAAACTAAAAATCGAGCTGGGCGTGGTGACGTACGCTTGTAATCCCAGCATTTTGGGAGGCTGAGACCGGAGGATCCGGGTTCGCAGCCAGCCTCAGCTACTTAGTGAGGCACTCTGCAACTTAGTGAGACCCTGTTTCAAATAAAGAATAAAAAAAAAATAGGGCTGGGGGTATAGCTCGGAGGTAGAATGCCCCTGAGTTCAATCCCCAGTACCGAAAAAAAAAAAAAAAATTGAAAATTGATGCAATCTACAACATCAACAGGCTAATAAAGAAAAGCAATATGATCATGCCGATTACATTTGACAAAATCCAATACCCATTCATGATATAAATGCTCAGCAAGTTAGATGGTAGAGGGGAATGACCTCAACTTGACAAACCTATCACTAATTTCATATTTATTGGTGAAAGACTCAATGCTTTCTCCATAAGATCAGGGATAAGGCAAGGTGTCCATTCTTACACTTTTATTTGAATAGTACTGGAAGTTCTAGCCAGAAGACTAAGGCAATAAAAAGAAATAAAAGACATTCAAGCCGAGTGTGGTGGTGCACACCTATAATCCCAGGACTTGGGAAGCTAAGACAGGAGAATTTCAGGTTTGGGGCCAGCCTCAGCAACTTAGCAAGACCCCAACAACTTAGCAAGATCTTGTTTCAAAAAAAAAAATAAAATAAAAACAAAAAGGATTGGGGGTGTAGCTTGGAGGTAGAATGCCCCTAGGTTCAATTCCCAGTACCACACACAAAAAAACTACATACATATTTGAAAGGAAGAAGTAAAACTGTCCTTATTTACAAAGAACACAATTTTCTGTGTAGGAAATTCCAAATAATCCACTGAAAATTCTTTTAACTATTAAGTATCTTCAGCAAGGTCACAGGATGCAAAATCAGTACACAGAATCAATCACATTTCTATATACTAACAATGAACACATGGAAACCAAAATTAAAAACACAATACTAGCCGGGCGTGGTGGTGCACGCTTGTAATCCCAGCATTCGGGAGGCTGAGACCGGAGGATCCGGGTTCGCGGCCAGCCTCAGCTACCTAGTGAGGCACTCCGCAACTTAGTGAGACTCGGTTTCAAATAAAGAATAAAAAATAGGGCTGGGGGTATAGCTCGAAGGTAGAATGCCCCTGAGTTCAATCCCCAGTTCCGAAAAAAAAAAAAAAAAAAATAGGGCTGGGGTTGTAGCTCGGAGGTAGAATGTCCCTGAGTTCAATTCCCGGTACCGCAAAAAAAAAAAAAAAAAAAAAAAACAAACAAACAAACAAACCCAAAAAACAACAACAAAAAAACACAATACTACTTTCAATTACTTCAAGGAAAGTGAAATACTCAGGTATATATTTAGCAAAACATGTTCAGGATCTGTATAAAACACCAATGAAAGAAATCAAAGAGGACTTAAGTAAATAGAGACATACCATATTCATGGCCATAGTAAAGATGTCAGTTCTCTCCAAGTTGTTGTAGAGGAATAATAAAATATCTATCATGATCTCTACAAGACTATTTGTAGACATAGAGAAGCTTATTCTAAGATTTATATGGAAAGGCACTGTCCCTAGAATAAACTAAAGTGGAAGGCATCACTCTATGTGATAAATGAGGTTTACTGTATGGCTACAGTAACCAAAGCAGTGCGATATGGTCAGGGGAACAGGAACAAAGAAAAGCAAATCAATGAACAGAATAGAGAACCCAGAAATAGACTGCCACAAATATGCTCAGTTTTTGACAAGAGTAAAAGAGCAATTTAATAGAGGAAGGAAGGCCTTTTTAACAAATGGTACTAAGCCAAAGATGAACCTCAACCTCAACCTAAACCTCACACCTTACATAAAAATTAACTCAAGGACCAGATGTGGTTGTACACACCTATAATCCCAGTACTGGGGAGGCTGAGATAGGAGGATTGCAGGTTTGTGGCTAGCCTCAGCAACTTAGTGAGATTCTGTTTCAAAATAATAAAAATTTTAAAAAGGGCCAGGGTGTAGCTCAGAGGTAGAATGCCCTTGGGTTCAACCTCCAGTACCCCCCCATTAACTCAAAATGAATCATGAAATTAAGTGTAAAATATAAAATTATAAAACATTTAGAAAAATAGAAAAATTTTGTGCTCTAGGGCTAGCCAAAGAGTTTTTAGACTCGACTGCAAAAGGACAACCTATAAAATTAAAAATTGACAAATTCCATTATATCAAAATTAAAAAGTTTGGTTCTGCAACAGTTCATGTGAATAAGATGAAAAGATAAGCTATAGCCTGGGAGAAAATCATTGCAAACCACATACCTCACAAAGGAATCTCAAAACTTCACAGTAAAGAAAAAAAAAATCAACAATGCAATTAGAAAATGGGCAAAGGATCGTAGGTTTGAAGACAGCTTCAGCAAATAGTGAGACTTTCATCAACTTAGCAAGACACTGTTTCAAATAAAAATAAAATAAGTCTGGGGGTGTAACTCGGAGGTAGAATGTCCCTGGGTTCAATCCCTAGCACAACAACAAACAAACAAACAAAAGGCCAAAAGACATAAATACATATTTCACTGAAGAGGATATACAGCTGGCAGATAAACACATAAAAAGACGTTCAATATCATTAGTCATCAAAGAAATGCAAATGAAGCCGGTCGTGGTGGCCAAATGCTTGTAATCCCAGCATTTGGGAGGCTGAGACCTGAGAATCCGGGTTTGGGGCCAGCCTCAGGTACCTAGTGAGGCACTCAGCAACTTAGTGAGACCCTGTTTCAAAATAAAGAATAAAAAAATAGGGCTGGGGAAATAGCTGGGAGGTAGAATGCCCCTGAGTTCAATCCCCAGTACCGCAAAAAAAAAATAGTGACAACATCAAATGTTAGCAAAGATGAGACACTAGATCTTACTTGGCTGGTGGGAATGTACAAGGGTACAGCCACTGTGGAAGAAGTTTGCTAGTTTTTTACAAAGTTAAACAATCAACTACTATATGATCTAGCAAATGCACTCCCAGAGAAAGTCATCCTAGCTCATCCTACAAGTGAAAACTTACACTACCACAAAACCTGTGTATGAATGTTCATAGCAGATCCATTCATAATAGCCAAAGTAGAGCTAGATAGGTGTCCTTTAACAGGTGACAGGTTGGATAAACTCTGGTGTCACCTTTGGGCTTTTCCCTGCTCCCCACTAGTAAATTTCATTGTTGAATTTTTTTCCCTCCCTCCCTCCCTCCATTCTTTCCTCCCTTCCTCCCTCCCTCCTTTCTTTTTTTCTTCTACTGGGGATTGAATCCACTGAGCTATACTCCCTCCCTTTTTTTTTTTTTTTTGGTGGTCCTGGGGGAACCCAGGGGCATTCTGTTGTTGAGCTATACCCCAGCCCTTTTTCTTTCTTTATTTTTGTTTTTAAAAGGGTCTACTAGATTGTTGAGAGCCTCACTACATTGCTGAGGCTATCTTTGAAACTGTGATCCTCCTGCCTCAGCCTCCCAAGTCCTGGGATTACAGGTGTACACCACCATGTTCAGCCCTACTAGTAATTTTCATTGTTGAAAAAAAAAAAAACCTTTTTTTGTTGTAGTACTGGGGATTGAACCCAGGGGCATTCTACCTATGGGCTACATCCTCAGCCCTATTTTTAAAATTTTATTTTATATAATAATTGGTGCATTGTAATCATACATCTTTGTTAGGTACAAGCTGATAAAGGCATATATGCACACATTTCTCATTTAACCCCTTCCCCAATTCCCACCCCACTCCCTCACTCTCCCGCCTTCTCAAGTTCAGTTTAGTGATTGACCTTGATATATATTTGTGAAAGTACATCATGTGCATTAGGGCCTCCCCCCCATCCATCCCCTTCGGTTAAGTCAACTTCTTTGCTTTCGAGGGTCTCTCCTTTTTCATCTGGAGACCCTCTTATGCCCCATCTTCTCCCTAGCATCTGCATATGAGGGAGAACAGATGCTTCTTTACCCTTTGTGACTGGCTAATCTCACTTAACATAATGTTTTCCAGTTGCATCCATTTCCCTGCAAAGAACATGATTTTGTTCTTCTTTATGGCAGAGTAAAACTCCATTGTGTACATATCCCATAGTTTCGTAATCCATTCATCTGTCGATGGACATCTTGGCTGCTTCCATAGTTTGGCTATTGTGAATTGTGCAGCTATAAACATAGATACACATGTGTCAGTCTGATAGTTTGGTTTCTATTCTTTTGGGTAGATACCCAGAAGTGGTATTCTCAGCCCTATTTTTTAATTCTTTATTTTGAAACAAGGTCTCACTAAGTTGCGGAGGGCCTCACTAAGTAACTGAGGCTGGCCATGAACCTGTGATCTTCCTGTCTCAGCCTCTCAAGTACTGGGATTACAAGCATGTGCCACCACACCTGGCCTTCATTGCTGAAAATTTTTTACTTTCTCTAGTTTTTTTTTTTTTTCCCCTTTCTTCCTTCCTTCCCTCCCTCCCTCCCTCCCTCCCTTTCTCTCTCTCTCTTTCTTTTGTGGTGGTACTGGGGATTCGTTCTCTGGGCTAATACCCTCAGCCCTTTTTATTTTTTATTTTGAAACAGGGTCTCCCTAAATTGCGGAGGCTGTCCTTAAACCTGCAATCCCCTTGTCTCAACCTCCCAAGTACTGGGATTACAGGTGTGCGCCACCATACTCGGCTTTTCTTAAGTTTTCAAAGACATTCACTGATCAACAACATAGAACACTGACCATTGTGAATAGCATTATCAATCGCTCCTCCTGGGAGTTGAAATATTTTTCTTTCAAGCTGAGAGGCAGCATTGCCTGGTTCCCTAGCACGTTTTTGGACATTGTAAATGGCATGCCCTGGTACAGAGCTGTTTTCAGGAGGAGCTTTGGGAATTTCAGGTTTTGGCTGACTAGGAATGATTGTGCCTTCTGGTTTCCCTGGCAGAAAGTAGATTCCAGGGCTCCCTTGGCGTGATTAATACAGCAGCTGTAGGCCCAGCCTTCTGCAAAGAGCAACCAGCAGCATTTGTCTCCCCTCGAGTGGGGTGCAGAAGCCTCCGTTCCTCACTAGGAAGATGGCTTCCCCTCCGAGCTCTTGTGAGGAAGGAAGAGAAGTAGCTGGGAAAGTCAGGAGTGGTGGCGTGCGCTTGTAATCCCAGCATTTGGGAGGCTGAGACAGGAGGATCTGGGTTCTCGGCCAGCCTCAGCTGCCTAGTGAGGCACTCTGCAACTTAGTGAGACCGTTTTTCAAAATAAAGAATTAAAAAAAAAAAAAATAGGGCTGGGAGTATGGCTCAGAGGTAGAATGCTCCTGAGTTCAATCCCCAGTACCGAGAAAAAAAAAAAAAAAAAAAAAAAAAGAAGTAGCTGGGAAGTGCTTTTCAGACTGAGGAAACTCAAGGCACCACCTGAGGCGGAAGTCCATTAGGCTAAGCTGTGAGTAACAAAAACCCCCAAATACCAGTGACTTCAATGAGGTAGAGGTAGAAGTTTATTTCTCTTTCATAATAAAGTCCAACTGGGTGTGTTGGCACATGTCTGTAAGCCCAGTACTTGGGAGGCTGAAACAGGAAGATCACAGGTTCAAGGCCAGCTCACCAACTTAGTGAGACTCTCAGCAACCTAGTGAGACCCTGTTTCAAAACAAAAAATAAGCCAGGCATGGTGGCGCACGCTTGTAATCCCAGTACTAGGGAGGCTGAGACAGGAGGATCGCAGGTTTTCGGCCAGCCTCAGCTATTTAGTGAGGCCCTCTGAAACTTAGTGAGGCTCTGTTTCAAAATAAAGAATAAAAAATAGGGCTGGAGGTGTAGCTTGGAGTCAGAATGCCCCTGGGTTCAATCCCCAGTAGTGCAAAAACTAAAATAAAAGGGGTAGAGGTATAGTTTGGAGGTAGAATGCTCCTGGGTAACACACACACACACACACACACACACACACACACACACACACACACACACACATGAATAGTCTTAAAATGGGGAGCAAGACTGTGGTAAGTACTAAAGACAAAGATCCGATTAAAACTCCATTTTGGAATAAAACTTAAAAATCATGAAAATGAATATACTTGATTTTATGCCCACCTAAAATATGGCATGTTGGGTGCAGTGGCGCATATCTGTAACCACAGCTACTCAGTAGGCTGAGACAGGAAGATCGAAGGTTCAAGGCCAGCCTGAGGAACTTAGTGATAAAAATAAAAGGGTGGGGAATGTAGCTCAGTGGTAGAGTGCCCCTGGGTTCAATCCCCGGGACCATAAGAAAGAAACAAAGGCACAGTTGCAGCCACACTGTAGTACTTAGAAAAGTAATGGATTAAATATTTTTATGTGTTTTGTACAACATTGTAGGATGACATGATATCATACCATTTACTTTATGATTGACTTCTGCAGTTCTGGGGCTTCACTGATTTCCCCAAGGGTCTCTCAGTGTCTGGGAAGCAGGCTTGCTTGAACTCTCTCCCTCTATTTTGGTGCTAGGGATTGAACCCAGGAGCATTCTACCTTCAAGCTACACTCCCAGTCCTAGTTTTTATTCTTTATTTTTTATTTTATTTTTTTTGTGGTACTGGGGATTGAACTCAGGGGCATTCTACCTCCGAGCTATACCCCCAGCCCTACTTTTTACTTTATTTTGAAACTGGGTCTCACTAAGTTGCAGACTGCCTCACTAGATAGCTGAGGCTGGCCGCGAACCCGGATCCTCCGGTCTCAGCCTCCCGAATGCTGGGATTACAAGCGTGCGCCACCACGCCCGGCTTTATTCTTTATTTTGAAACAAGGTCTTGCTACAGTTACTGAGGGTGTCACAGAGGCTGGCCTTGAAACTGTGATCCTCCTGTCCCAGCCTCCCAAGTGCTGAGATCATAGGCACACCACTGTACCCGGTGTAATGGGGCCCTTGATGTTCCTGTCCTCGGCACTGTTTCCCCCGAGTTGTTACTTGGCAGCGCTATGGGTGCTCATCTGTCAAGGGCTTGGCGACGTGTTTCAGCCTCGTTCTTATGCATATCAGAATGTCGGAATCTTTTGCAGCATTTGTAAATTCCCTTTGTGATCAATGTGCATGGTAGTGTCTAGCAGTGTTCAATTAGGTGTGACATTATCAGACAGTCCTTGAGAGATTCAACAAAAGCCGGGTGTGGTGGCATACACCTACAATCCTAGTACTTGGGGGGCTGAGGTGGGAGAATCACAGGTTCAATGCCAGCCTCAGCAACTTAGTGAGACCCTGTTTATTTTCCATTTTTTGGTCCTGGAGATTGAACCCAGGGACATTTACCTCCGAACTACACCCCTAGCCCTTTTTATTTTTATTTAGAAAGAGTGATAAGCCGGGCGTGGTGGCGCATGCTTGTAACCCCAGCATTTGGGAGGCTGAGACCGGAGGATCTGGGTTCATGGCCAGCCTCAGCTACTTAGTGAGGCCCTCCGAAACTTAGTGAGACTCTGTTTCAAAATAAAGAATAAAAAATAGGACTGGGGGTGTAGTTCAGAGGTAGAGGTACTCAGGTATGCCCCTGAGTTCAATCCCCAGTACCGCAAAAAAAAAAAAAAAAAAAAAAAAAACCCAAAAAAAGAACCAGTGTTAAACAAGACACACACTACACACACACACAAACACACACACACACACACACACACACACACGTGGTGGTGGTGTGTGTGTGCGTGCGTGTGTGTTGTATGTGTGTGCTACTGGGATTGAACCAGGGGCACTCTATCCAGACCCTTTTTTTTTTTCTTTTTATTTTGAAACAGGGTCTTGCTAAGTTGCTGAGGGGCTTGCTGAATTGCTGAGGCTGGCCTCGAGCCTGCAATCCTCCTGTCTCAGCCTTCTGAGCCCTGAGCTTTGGTAGTTAAAACAACAGCAAAAAAGCCTCACTGAAGTCAGGCGTGATGGTGCACACCTGTGATCCCAGTGATTCTGGAGGCTGAGGGAGGAGGATCGTAAGTTGTAGGTCAGTCTGGGCAACTTAGCAAGACCCTGTCTCAAAATAAAAAAAATTAAAAAGGGCTGGGGATGTAGTTCAGTGGTAGAGCCTCCCTGGGTTCAATTCTTAGTACTGTAAAACCACCATACCACCACCACAAAAACACCTGGTTGAAATTGAGAACAGCATCCTTTTACTATTCCTTTTTTCTCACTTTATTGCTAATAGATAAGAATACTATTCATTTCTGTGTGTTTTCCACCTGCTCTTTGTGGATTCAAATTGTCCTCCTTGGAGTTTGAAGGTAGATAATGATATTATTAGCAAAGATGGGCAATTTGGCCTCATTTTTTCCTTATTTTTCTTTGTTCTGTTTTTGAGCAATGTTTTAAAAGCAACAGTAAATAATCATGGAGGAGGGGATGTTAAGTAATAAAACAGTGTGTATACTGTGATCCTCTGATTGTGGTAAATACATATATATGCATAAATGTACACAAGTCTGACAGATATAAGTGGTTAACATTTGTCTCTGACTGGTAGAATTTGGTTGAATATACCTCTTCTTGTTTATCCATATTTCCTAATCATTCTATGAAGATCATGCATTACTTAGAAAATTTTAAAAATAACGGCAATTTTTATGCCTTTATTGTGTTGTTTTTAGGCGAATTATATTGGCTGTGGATTAAAACAGCTATTCTTTATTTGCTAAGGATATTTCCTATCTTTTTTCTTTTTGTGTGTGTGTGTGGTGCTGGGGATTGAACCCAGGGGCATTCTACTTCTGAGCTACACCCCCAGCTCTATTTTATTTTGAAACAGGGTCTCACTGGGTGCCTGAAGCTGGCCTTGAACCTGCGATCCTCCTATATCAGCCTTCCAAATCCTGGGATTACAGGTAATTTTTAAGAGTTTTTTTGGGGGGTTTGCTTCTAATTGTGTGTGTGTGTGTGTGTGTGTGTGTGTGTGTGTGTGTGTGTTGTTGTTGTTGTTGATTGAACCCAGGGACATTCTACCTCTGAGCTACACCCCTACCCCTATTTTATCTTTTTATTTATTTTTGGCGGAACTGGGGATTGAACCCAGGGGCATTCGACTTCTAGGCTAATCTTAGCCCTATTTTTATTCTTTCTTTCTTTATTTTTTGTGGTACTGAGGATTGAACCCAGAGGCATTCTACCTTCGAGCTACACCCCTAGTCTGATTTTATTTCTTATTTGGAAATAGGGTCTTGCTAGGTTGAAGAATCTCACTACTTGCTGATGCTGTCCTTGAACCTGTGATCCTCCTGTCTCAGCCTTCCAAGTACAGGGATTACAGGCGTGGGCCACCATGCCTGGCTATTCTTTATTTTGAAATAGGGTCTCACTAAGTTGTAGAGGGCCTAAGTTGCTGAGGCTGGCTGTGAACCTATGATTCTCGTATTTCAGCCTCCCAAGTACTGAGATTACAGTCTTTTAAAATTTGAACTGTTAGCCGGGCGTGGTGGCACACGCTTGTAATCCCAGCATTCGGGAGGCTGAGACCGGAGGATCCGGGTTCGCGGCCAGCCTCAGCTACCTAGTGAGGCACTCCGCAACTTAGTGAGACTCGGTTTCAAAATAAAGAATAAAAAATAGGGCTGGGGGTGTAGCTCGGAGGTAGAATGCCCCTGAGTTCAATCCCCAGTAC
>PVLC010023842.1:0-25250 GCA_004027655.1 Graphiurus murinus | reverse complement strand
TACTGGGGATTGAACTCAGGGGCATTCTACCTCCGAGCTATACCCCCAGCCCCATTTTTTATTCTTTATTTTGAAACCGAGTCTCACTAAGTTGCGGAGTGCCTCACTAGGTAGCTGAGGCTGGCCGCGAACCCGGATCCTCCGGTCTCAGCCTCCCGAATGCTGGGATTACAAGCGTGCGCCACCACGCCCGGCAGTTTTTTTTAATTTTGAAACCAAGTCTCACTAAGTTGCGGAAGGCCTCACTAGGTAGCTGAGGCTGGCCACGAACCCGGATCCTCCAGTCTCAGCCTCCCGAATGCTGGGATTACAAGCGTGCGCCACCACGCCCGGCTCCACAGTATATCTGTAAAGCAGAGTTTAAGAAAGTAAAGGCTTGGACTAGTTAATGTGTAATTGAAGACATTTAGGGAAGCACTGCTAATGTCTAAGGACCACCTGTAATCCCAATACTTGGGAGGCTGAGACAAGAGGGTCAAAGATTTGAGGCCAGCCTCAGCAGGTTAGGGAGGCCCTTAACAACTTAGTGGGATCCTGTTTCAAAATAAAATAAAGCTGAGGGTATGTATAGCTCACACTACCCCCAAAAGAAAAAAAAAGAAGGAACCAAAAGAAAAAGGACCAAAAAGAAAAATATGGGAACTTTCTAGATTTTTACAGACATGTGTCCTCCCTGAATGTCCAGTGATTAGCCTTGCACAAATCTCACTGTGACTTCAGGAATTCTGGCTAATAGATCTATAAAAGCGCATGGGGAGGGGCCGATCCCTGTGTCATGGTAGGAATCTGAGTCATAAAGTGGAAGTATCCATGGAAAAGGCGTGACCCTGCCTCACTCAGGTTCCTGCACAACCTGCTTTGACTCCATTCATCAACTTGACAATAAAAACTTCTAATTCCATGCTTATCCACCCAGAGGCATGACTCAAGCCAGGTGTTCCCAGTGCCAGTCCTAACCAGATTTGGGAGCAGGGAGTGTAATTTTGTTTGAAATGAAAATGCCTCTGAGAGAGACAGAGACACAGTCAGAATCTTGCCCAGCTCCACCACCTCCAAGGTCCTAAACCATTCTGGGCCTCAGTTTCCTCCTCTAGAAAATGAAGATATTAACAATAAATTGAGATCATCCGTGTCAAGAGCTAAGAAATGAGCCTGTGCGTTTGTGTGCTCTAAAAATGCTATTTTTATTAACATAAACCAGGTTAAGAAAAGTAGATAGAGAAGGACAAAGTTGAAGGAAGCATGAAGAAGCTGATTTCACTCTGGTATATTGAGACAATAGATTCTACATTATTTTTCACATTGATAAATGAAGAAATAGGTATATGTTAGATTTGGGGGGGGGGGCCAGTACTGGGCGTAGAACCCGGGGCATTTTACCTCCAAGCTACACCCCCAGCCCTGTTTTTTATTCTTTATTTTGAAACAGGGTCTCACTATGTTGCAGAGGGCCTCACTAAGTAGCTGAGGCTGGCCATGAATCCGGATCCTCCAATCTCAGCCTCCCAAGTATTGGGATTACAAGCATGGGCCACCACATCCAGCTATGTTAGATAAATTTCTAAAAATAACCATGAAGCCAGGTGTGGTGTACATGCCTGTAATCCCAGTATTTGGAAGGCTGAGACAGGAGGATCCCAGGTTCAAAGCCAGCCTCAGCAACTTAACAAGGCCCTCAACAACTTAGTACAACCCTGTTTCCAAATAAAAAATAAATTAAGGCTGAGGGCATAGTCCAGAGGTAGAAGGCCCCTGGGTTCCACTCCCAGCACCACACACACACAAAAAAAATTTTTAAATAACTGTGCAACTGGAAAACATTATGCTGTGAGATTAGTCAGTTATAAAAAGTAAGAAATCAGATGCTCTCCCTAATATGCAGAAGCTAGGGAGAAAGTGGGTCATAGGAGGGACTCTAGACGAAGAAGGAGAAACCTTAGATGAGCAAAGAAGGTGAAGGTGATGCGGGGGCGGGGGGACATCCTAAGTCACATGATGTACATTCACAAACATATCAAAGTCAATCCCTAAGCTGAACATCAGAAGGAGGAAGGAAAAAGGGAATGGGATGGGAATTGGGGAAGGGCTAAATGAGTGATGTGTGCATGTATGCCTCTATCAGCTTGTACCTCACAAAAATGTATGATTACAATGCACCAATAAAAATAAATAAATAACCATGCAACAGGGCATAGTGGTACATGCCTATCACCCCAGTACTTGGGAGACTGAGACAGGAGGATTTCAGGTTCAAGGTCAGCCTCAACAATTTAGCAAATCTCTATTTCAAAATAAAAAAAAATAAAGTAGCGGGTATAGCTCCGAAGTAGAAGCCCCTAGCATTCAATCCCCAGTTCCAAAAAAAAAATTAAAAACAAGCCAGGCTCAGTGGTGCATGCCTGTAATCCCAGTACCTGGAAGACTAAAACAAGAAGGTCATGGGTTTGAGGCTAGCACATGGTAACTTAGTGAGACCCTATCTCAAAGTTAAAAATAATGTCTGAGAGTGTAGCTCAGAGATAGAACACCACTGGTTCAATCCCTAGTACCACAGGAAAATAAGCATTTAAAGAAAACATGTAAAGCTGGTGGCATGTTCCTGTAGTCCCAGCTGTGAGAGAGGCTGAGGCAGGAGGATGGATTGTTTGAAGCAAGCCTGGGCAACATAGGGAGTACAGGTCATTAATACCAAATCTTTGCTATCTCCCAAGCAAGCAGGTTTTGAAAGGACCAAAAAGTAAATGGATAATTTGTGAGTCCCCAATATTCAATATAAAGGCCTTTTGTCAAATAGAAACCCTGAACATACCTACTCCAAACATTCATAAGTAACATTTAATGAGTGCTTAAAATGTTCCAGACACTGTCCTAAGCTCTTTTACTTGGGGCATTTCATTTGATCCTTAAAACTCCCTATTCTGTCCATTTTAGAGATGAATAAGTTGAGGCAGAGACAGGTTAACTGAGTAGGCCCAGGTCACAGAGCTACTTCACTGTGGAGCTGGGGTGCAAAGGGTGCGACTCCAGAACCTGTACTCATAGTGCCTGTATGTCTACCTCTCAAATCTCATGATCCCATTTCACAATGAAAATGAAATAGAAACCCTTCAAGCAAGAGCTATTCTTTGTAAGACTCTGCAGCCTCATTATGGTGCCCTTTTCCTCCCTGCAGTTACATCAGCAAGGTAGATGTACTGAATATTTTAGTTGCTGCTGCCTATCGCCACGTGCCATCTCTAGATCAGATCTTGCAGCCAACTGCGGTGACCAGGCTAAGGAACCAGCTTCTGGAAGCTGAGTACTACCAACTGGGCGTTGAGGTGAGGCAAGGACAGCCTACTTCTCCCCTGCTGTAGTGGGTTGCCTTTGCCCAGCCTTGCAAACTGATCTTGCCATCTCTCCGTCGTCCTGAGGTGGAGAAGGATCCGGGGCACGACTAGTTTGCCAGCATGGGAGCCATGGCAGGTGGGGTGGTGGGAAGGTGGTTGGCTGCGGGGAGATAAAATAGGTCATGGGGACATTCTGGGTCCCTGGTGTACCCAGCATATCTCACTGAAGGGAGCCATTTTCCTCCAGGTCTCTACAAAGACGGGGCTGGATTCCGCTGGGGCCTGGCACGCCTGGGGCATGGCCTGCCTCAAAGCCGGGAACCTCGCTGCCGCAAGGGAGAAGTTCAGCCGCTGTCTGAAGCCCCCTTTTGACCTCAACCAGCTGAGTCATGGATCCAGGCTGGTCCAGGATGTAGTTGAGTACCTGGAGTCCACAGTGAGGCCCCTCGTTTCCTTGGTAAGAGCAAAGCAGGTGGAGCACTGGGCTCTGGGAGGAGGCCAGAACAGTAAGGACCTGGGGAAAAGGTCAGCTTACATTCAGCTGACAGCATCCATCCTGGCTCACATGCTGCCAGCCTGATATTTTGTTTTCTCCCATTACAGATAGGTAAGTAACTATATATAATTAGATAAGTAAGATAGAGTCAACTTAAAAAAAAAAAAAAAGAAGAAGCTGGGTATGGGGGCACACGCTTGTAATCCCAATACTTGGGAAGCTGAGACAGGAGGATTGTAGGTTCAAAGACAGCCTCAGCAAGTAGTGAGGCTCTCAGCAAACTAGCCAGACCCTATTTCAAATTTAAAAAAAAAAAAAAATTTAAAGGGCTAGGGATGTAGCTCAGAGGTAGAATGTCCCTGGTTTCAATCCTCAGTCCCACAAAAGAAAAGAAAAAAAAAGGAAACTATAGAATTTTTTTTAAATAAAAATTACATATTATAACCTTATACCAGGCTAATTAGTATTAAGAATTTTTTTTTTTTTTTTTTGCGGTACTGGGGATTGAACTCGGGCATTCTACCTCCGAGCTATTCCCTCAGCCCTATTTTCTATTCTTTATTTTGAAACCGAGTCTCACTAAGTTGCGGAGTGCCTCACTAGATAGCTGAGGCTGGCCACGAACCCGGATCCTCCGGTCTCAGCCTCCCGAATGCTGGGATTACAAGCGTGCGCCACCACGCCCGGCTAGTATTAAGATTTTGATAAGAGCCAGGTGCTATGGCATGCGCTTATAGTCCCAGCCACTCAGGAGACTGAGGCAGGAGTATCCTTTAAGCCTAGGAGTTCAGGGTTAGCCTGGGCAACATAGCCAGACCCCATCACACACACACACATACACACACACACACACACACACACGATTTTGATAAGTGTGGTTTTGGGGTTTGTTTTTTGGTTGTTGGGTTTGTTTTGTTATATTCTTTTCTTTTGTAGTGCTGGGAATCAAACCAGAACCTTGCTCATGCTAGGCAAGTGCTCTACTACTGAGCCACATCCCCAGCGCCTATGTTATGTTTTTGAATGAAATTAGAGTTGTACCCTATTATAGCATATAGAATTTTGAGCCGGATGTGGTGGTGCACATCTGTAATCCCAGTACATGGGAGACTGAGACTAGAGGATCACAACTTCGAGGACAGCCTCAGAAATTTAGCAAAACTCTCAGCAACCTAGCAAGACCCCATTTCAAAACAAAAAATAAAAAGGGCTGAGTGTATAGCTCAGAGATAGAATTCCCCCAGATTCAATCCCCAGTGCCCACACACCCATACACACACACATACACACACACACACACACACACACACACACACACAAATATATTTTTTTCTACTCTTAAAACTGGAGCATGAGCATTTTCCCACTGAGAACATACTGAATTTGATTTTCTCTCGCACTCTCTCCTGTCAGCAAGATGATGATTACGTTGCCACCCTGAAGGAACTGGAAGCCACGCTTCGAACCCAGAGCCTCTCCCTGGAGGTGATTCCTGAAGGGAAGATCTTGAACAACACCTACTACCAAGAATGCCTCTTCTACCTGCATAACTACAGCACCAACCTGGCCATCATCAGCTTCTACATGAGGCACAGCTGCCTGCGGGAAGCCCTGCTCCACCTCCTCAACAAGGTGGGCCCCAGGACGCAGGGCAGAGGGCGGCGTAGCCCTGTGTGCCTCTGAGCCGTACCCCGATGTTGAGCTGGGAGACCACCTCTGGCAGAGTTGGGTCAAAACACTCCCATTTTGACTCTATCTACACAATCATTGTCCTCTGAGTGTGTGGTCTTAACCCAGATCCCAAATTACCTCCTGACTGGTGGTGCCAAATGTCATCCATTCTTCCTTTTTCTGATAGCAGAATGGGTACATGGTGTCTGCCACAAGACACTTGGCGTGAGTCCTGTGTGGCCTCAGGCGTGTCGCCGAACCTCTCCTTTATCCCCCACCTCCTTCCTGGCCTGGGACAGTGTCCAGAGTTGTTACTGCAAGGGCCAGGGAACAGCCATGACACAGACCCTGGGAGCATGCTGAAGGAGAAGGAATGAGAGCTACCTGTTTTGCTCTCGCTCTTCTGCCCTCCTCCCACCCGAGGAGGCAAAGGCACCACTGAAGCACAGCATTTCTTTGGAGCCACTGGTGAGCAACCAGGACTCCGTTTCACCATGACCCTTTAATAATCCTTTTTTTTGTTTTTTGTTTTCTTTTTTTTATTATTGGAGATTAAACCCAGGAGTATTCTACCTCTGAGCTATACCCCCAACACCCCTTTTTAAAATTTTTTTTTTATTTTGAAACATGGTCTTGCTAAGTTGCTAAGCCTGTCTTCAAACCTGCAATCCTCCTGTCTCAGCCTCCCAAGTATTGGGATTACAGGCATAAGCCACTGTACACAGCTTAATTTTCTTTTTCTTTCTTTCCTTCCTTCCTTCCCTCCCTCCCTCCCTCCGTCCCTCCTTTTTGATACTAGGGATTGAACCCAGGGGCATTCTACCTCGGAGCTACACCCTTAGCCCTATTTTTTTATTCTTTATTTTGAAAAAGGGGTCTAGCCAGGCATGGTGGCACACACTTGTAATCCCAGCATTTGGGAGGTTGAGACTGGAGGATCCGGGTTCGCGGCCAGCCTTAGTTGCTTAGTGAGGCCCTCTGCAACTTAGTGAGACCCTGTTTCAAAATAAAGAATAAAAAATAGGGCTGGGAGTATAGCTCGGAGATAGAATGCCCCGGGTTCCATCCCCAGTACCGCAAAAAAAAAAAAAAGAAAAAGGGGTCTCACTAAGTCGTGGAGGACCTCACTAAGTAGCTGAGGCTGGCTGTGAACCTTCGATCCTCCTGTCTCAGCCTCCCAAGTACTAGGATTACAAGCGTGTGCCACCACACCTGGCTTAATATTCTTAATCCAAATATTCCATGATAACTTTCTGATAAGTTGACTGATACTTAGGAAATTTTATAGAAAATTAAAGGAGCTCAAGGTAAACTTTCATATCATTCAGCCACTCTAAAAACAGTAGCCAATGAAAGTTTACAAGGAGACATATCTTCTAAGATTGTTCTAAGAAATCAATAGTTCACAGAATTATGGTAACAAGACTCCTACAGGAGACTGAAAGAAAAATGTTCTTACCACTGCTTGGCTTTCTATCGTATCTTAGCTAGTAAAGTCTTGAGAATCATGTAGAGCCAGCTGTGGTGGTACACACCCTGAAATCCCAGTACTTGAGAGGCTGAGATGGGAAGATTACAGCATTGAGGCCAATCTGAGCAAGTTGGTGAGACCCTCAGCAACATAGCAAGACTGTCAGAATTAAAATAAAATAGGGCTAGGGGTGAATTCAGAAGTAGAATGTCCCTGGGTTCAATCCCCAGTACCAAAAACAAACAATCAAAATAAATAAATAAAATAGGGCTGGGGTTGTCGTTCAATGGTAGAACACCCTGTGTTCAGTCCCCAGTACAACCACAACAATAAGTCATGTAGAAATCGTGTTATTTGGAATTCAGGTACTAACTTTTTTTCCATTTTTCTGTTTCCAAATAAGTTTTGAGGTAAAATGCTTCTCCCAAGCACAAATTGAGAGTGGAAAGCACCCAGCCCCACTCCCCTGACAACTGTCATCCACAGAGCTAAGCGGCTTACCTAGTTATCTTGGTATCAGCTGACAGCAGCATTGACCCTGTTTGTGTTCGTCCGAGATAGGGAGGAAGCCTTCTTTTTTTATCTCCTGTAATCACAGTTACCCTTGAACAGAAATATCTTACCTTTATTCACGAGCAGGTAGGAACATAGAAAACATAGAGTAAAAATGACACCTGAGAGCCTCGGTGTGGCAGATGTTCTGTTGCTAGCCTTTTCCCTGTCCATTTTGTCCCTGTGCTCGTGTTGCTGTAGAGTGAGCTTCCTAAACCATAGCACACGCATATTTTCCCTCTCCCTAACAGTCCTTTAATGGATCCCACAGCCACAGGACCAAGTCCAACTCCTTTAGCATGTTATGCCACCTGCCAGGCCAGCGGCCACAGATTCTACCTATACCCCGTGTTCCAGACTCATTGAATTGCTTAAATTTCCCTAATCGTAGCACGCACTGTCTCATTTCCACACACCTTCACAGCTGTTCTCTACCTAGCGTGCCCTGCCCTGCCTTGTTTTCTCATGAACTCCTCTGCATCCTTCAGACCCTCCTTGGGAAGCACTCCCAGAGCACACGCACTACTGTTCACCTCCTTCTCTGCTCCGCTGCTCTGCCTCATAATGCATTGATCCCACTTGATCCTTACTATTTTTTTTTTTTTTTTTTTTTTTTTTGCGGTACTGGGGCATTCTACCTCCGAGCTACACCCCCAGCCCTATTTTTTTTATTCTTTATTTTGAAACCGAGTCTCACTAAGTTGCGGAGTGCCTCACTAGGTAGCTGAGGCTGGCGGCGAACCCAGATCCTCCGGTCTCAGCCTCCCGAATGCTGGGATTACAAGTGTGCGCCACCACGCCCGGCTGATCGTTACTATTTTTTATTCAACTGAATCTTCCTGTCTGGAAAGAGAAGGCCTAGATTTTACTCATCTGTGTATTCAGACACCTGGCCTGGCACCAGTTATGGATAGGTGAGTGGATAGATGAATGGATGAAATGGATGTTCTTAAGGTACGCTTTGAGGAAGTCTACCTTCCTCTGCTGCTGCTACTATTGCTGTTTCCTCTTTTTTTGTTGTTCTGAGGATTGAACCCATGGGTGTTCTACCCCTGGGCTACAGATTTCCCCCCTCCTCCCCAGCCCTTTCTTATTTTGAAACAGGGTCTCACTAAGATTCCGAGGTTGGCCTTGAACCTGTGATCTTCCTGTCTCAACCTCCAAGGTAATGGGATTACAGGCTTGATGTTGGAGTGTGAGCGGAAAGAGAATTCTAAGGTTTTTGACCTAAATGATGCTACCATCTGAGAAAGGGAAGGCTGTGAAAGGAGCAGGTTTCAAGGAACAATCAGGAATGCTATTTTCAATGATTAAGTTTGTTAGATACCTGGGAGGACGAGTTGAGAAGGCAATTGTGCATCAGTTAGGTAGACAGTTCTAGAGTTCAGGAAGGACGAACAGGCTGGAGACAGGAATTTAGGCAACATCAGCACTTGAATAGTGCTTAAAGCTAGGAAAGTAGATGAAACCAAGGGGGAGAGAGAGAACAGATAGTAAAGAGCACCAGGAGCTGCCAAGAAAAGGAAAGGAAAGGAAGAAGGAGTGGCTGGAGGTGGAAAAAGAAAACCTAGAGAGGCTGATTTCCTGAAGGCCAAATAAAATTCTTTTCAGTTAAGAGTAAAAATTTTTGAGCTGGATGTGGTGGCGCATGCTTATAATCCCAGTACTTGGCAGGCTGAGACCAGAGGATCCAGGTTCTTGGCCAGCCTCAGCTACTTAGTAAGGCCCTCCCTCCGCAACGTAGTGAGACCCTGTTTCAATAAATAAAGAATAAAAAATAGGGTTGGGGGTATAGCTCAGAGACCAGCCTGGGTATCTTAGCAAGACCTTGTCTCAAAATTTTAAAGTGGGCTGGGACTGTACCTCAGTGGTAGAGCACCTCTGGCTTCAATCCCCAGTACACACACAAATCACACACACACACAAATGTATAAATAAAATGTTAATTTAAAAAAGTTTTTCAAGGGGAAAGAAGACATCATCTAAATCAAAGGCAGCAAAGAAGCCAGGCACACGCTTATAATTCCAGTACTTGGGAGGCTGAGAATGGAGGATCCAGGTTCGAGGCCAGCCTCAGCTGCTTAGTGAGGCTCTCTGCAACTTAGTGAGACCCTGTTTCAAGATAAAGGATAAAATAAAGAATAAAAATAGGACTGGGGCCGGGCGTGGTGGCGCACGCTTGTAATCCCAGCATTCGGGAGGCTGAGACCGGAGGATCCAAGTTCGCAGCCAGCCTCAGCTACCTAGTGAGGCACTCCGCAACTTAGTGAGACTGGGTTTCAAAATAAAGAATAAAAAATAGGGCTGGGGTTGTAGCTTGGAGGTAGAATGCCCCTGAGTTCAATCCCCAGTACCGCAAAAAAAAAAAAAAAAAAAAAAATAGGACTGGGGTGTAGCTCTGAGATAGAATGCCCCTGGGTTCAATCCCCAGTACTGCAAAATAAATAAATAAATAAATAAATAAATAAATAAATAAATAAATAAATAAATAAATAAAAGCAGCGGAGAGAACTAGGGGTATATCTCAGTGATACAGTGCTTGCCTAGCATGCAAAAGACTCTGGTTCCATCCCCAGCACCACACACATACACACACACACACGCACACGCACACACACACACACACACACGCACACACATATACAAGCACACACAAGCTGCTAATAGATTGGCTGGAAAAGGAGACCAAGAATTAACTTGGAATTCAGTTAATAGTTTGGAGGTCCCTGGTGACCCAAGGTACAGTTTTAGTGGTGTTTGGGCACAAAAGTGAGGTGAGAGCAGGTTCAAGAAAAAATCCCAGGAGAGAGAGTAGAGCCGGTGAGTGTTGGTGACTCTCTGAAGGCGCTCTCTTCTATAGGATGAGGAGAGGGGTAAAGCAGTCTCTACAGTGAGGTTCTCAGAGGTATCTGTGGCACGGGGAGGCTAAGCACTGCCCGGGGGAGGGGAGGATACCGAAGGTACGTGAGTGGAAGGAAATGTAGAGTGGACCCCAGACTGTAGCAGAAACAGGCTCCAGACTTCTGACTTCTCGCCCTACCCCACTCCAGGACAGCCCTCCAGAAGTCTTCATAGAAGGCATTTTCCAGCCAAGCTATAAAAGTGGGAAGCTACACACTTTGGAAAACTTGCTGGAATCGATTGATCCAACCCTGGAGAGCTGGGGAACGTACCTGATTGCCGCCTGCCAACATTTACAGAAGAAGAACTACTACCACATTCTGTACGAGCTACAGCAGTTTATGAAGGTAACAGCAGCCCCCTCCTCCCTTCTACCCCTGTTGCTGACGCTCTCCCGTGCAGGGGAGGCTGTGCAAGAGGAGAAGCAGGACTGTCACTTGATCCCTGGCCTTGCTGTGTGACCCCAGAACAAACAGAACAAATCCGTATTACTCTGTGGCATTCTTAAATAATACTAAGATTTTGACCCTAAAGTTAGAGGCCGACTTTAATCTGGTCCATAATGGCCTTCTTCAGAATTCAAGGTAAACGTAAAAAAAAGATAAAGAATTCATAAAGGATGATGGGAAAGTATTTTTAGAGAAAATGCGTGAAGGGCGAAGGAACAAATTTCTCCTAATCTGTCTGAGACTTGCCACTACTAAATCACAGAGAAATTGAATTATTCAATGCCACATTAAAAGCCATTGTGAACGATGAATCAGAAAAAAGTGATCTTTTTTAGATCACTTCGGTGGTGAGATAATGTCTAACCCAGGATCTCAGCTGATCAGTTCACTTTGGAATCTGGTGGGCCCTGGAGTTACACAAAATAGCAGATCAGCTGATGGCAGGAGTGGGTATTGATGCTTAACAAGGAAAAAGAGAGGAGCAGGAGGTAAAGATGGAGACATCACCCGAGGCTAGATCACACATATCTGCCTCATAGTGGGGAATCGGATCAGAATTCTCATCACACCCCACCTCCAGCACCCTGCTCTCTTAAGTGAACATTCACTTTTCTCATCTAGGACCAAGTCCGGGCCGCCATGACCTGTATTCGGTTCTTCAGTCACAAAGCCAAGTCCTATACAGAACTTGGAGAGAAGCTCTCATGGCTGCTTAAGGCCAAGGACCACCTGAAGATCTACCTCCAAGAAACATCCCGCAGCTCTGGAAGGAAGAAAACCACCTTCTTCCAGAAGAAGATGACTGCAGCCGATGTGTCCAGGTAGCTTGAAGCTCAGGAGAGAATAGTGCCAGCCAGGAAGGCTGGGCTTGAGCGTCTGGCAATAAAGCTGCTCTCACCCATTCCCTGAGCCCTTAAAAGCCACATCTAAAAGGTGTCACCCCTGGATGACAAGCCTAGAGAGCTACAGAGGAGCTTGTGGGGAAGAGGGCAATAGAGGGAGGATAGGATCACAGGCTACTACTACTCTCCACACTGCTTATGATGAGCAGCACAGGCCCCACTGATCTGGCCCCTGCTGATGGCGCCACCTCTGTCTTCTTCCTTGCTAAGCAGCAGTCACTGGCCTCCCGAGGGTTCCTCAGCACACCAGTGCTTGCTTTCTCTTGGCTCCTGTGCTTGCCAATCCCTGTTCAGACCATGGCATGTAAAGTAAACACCCACCACTCCCGGGCATTGCTTTCACAGGTGTAATCACTAAACGATCTCTGGGTTTCCTTACTGTTCATTTCTCCTGAAGCCTGTGACTCTGTGAGGGCAGGGCTCCTGCCTGTGCTGACCTGTGTTGTACCCAGCACCTAGGGGCTCAGTAAATACTCATGTGTCTGTTCAGAGTCTTAAGCCACCCACTTTATTCTTACCATAACTGCTCAGAAGGTTATTTAGAGTTTCTTTTCCCTCCACGTCATTTCTCTTGCCTTTTCTATTGCCATCTTCTTATGACTTCTCAGTCACCCAGCCCCGGGCCCCTCACCCCTGCCACCCCTCATGACGCTGGGCCATGTGTGTCCTGTCCCCGCAGGCACATGAACACACTTCAGCTGCAGATGGAAGTGACCAGGTTCTTACATCGGTGCGAAAGTGCAGGGACCTCTCAGATTACCACTCTGCCTCTGCCAACCCTGTTTGGAAATAACCACATGAAAATGGATGTCGCCTGCAAGGTACCTCATCTTCCTTGCTGCTTGTCATGGTTGTATTTCCCTGGCTGTTATTTCAGTTCTTTGTTTGATGGCTGCCTCCCCACTGGAATGTGAGCCCCAGACAGCTGGCAATCACGTCCACTTTGATCACCATCTGGTGCTTGCTCAAGTCGCAACAAATATTCATTGACTAGTTGAATAAATGGAGGCCCTCACTCTTCATTTAGGCACAGAAGTTTCCAAACTTATTTGGCATCCCTCCCCCTTATCAGAAAAAAAAAATCATGCCCCCTAGAAATATATCTTTAAGAGAATAAACAGAAAGACGCAGTGACAAACTTGTGTTCTTCTTTGTATCTATATTTTGTCCCAGCACCCCTCAAGGGCAGTATCACACTCTTTGGGAACCTCTGATTGGGGGTTATTCCAGTAGTTACTGCTTCTGTAAGCATGTTTTCCTCTCCTTTTCAGGTCATGCTGGGAGGGAAAAATGTGGAAGACGGTTTTGGAATCGCATTCCGGGTTCTGCAGGTATGACTTGGATTATCTGGGATTATATCAAGGGCAGTCAGCATCTGACCACATTTCCATGAGAAAGTATGCTTTAGAAAATTTTATCCCAAGAAAAGCAGATTTATGTGTACATTGGAGATGAAATTAGGCAAGCAGCTATTGTAGAACTGGGTCAAATGCGACTCTGGGCTACTTTGCCAAAAGCCAAGTAACTGTCGGGCATCATAGCACACACCTGTATCCCAGGACTTGGGAGGCTAAGACAGGAGGATTGCAGATTCAAGGCCAGCCTCAGCAATTTAGTGAGACCCTCAGCAACTTAGTGAGAACCTATTTCAGAAGGGGGAGGGGAGCCAGGTGTGGTAGCACACGCTTGTAATCCCAGCATTTGGGAGGCTGAGACCAGAGGATCCGGGTTCGCGGCCAGCGTCAGCTACCTAGTGAGGCACTCCGCCACTTATTGAGACCCTGTTTCAAAATAAATAATAAAAAATAGAGCAGGGGGTATAGCTCGGAGGTAGAATGCCCCTGAGTTTAATCCCCAGTACTGAAAAAAAAGCAGGGGGGAGGGGGACTAAGGATATAGCTCAGAGGTAGAACACCCCTAAGTTCATTCCTGAGTACCACCAAAAGAAAAAAAACAAGGGCAAATTCATCAAAAGCTATCAAATAAGTACCTGAATCCAGGTCTAGGACAGTTCTGCAGCTGTTTTCCTGCAGAACCACTGCTCACCCTTGCAGGGTTGTGTGAGGCTAGAGGTGGTAGCTGAGGGTTCCACTGGCCACAGGGCTGTTCCTCCATTCTCTATACAGAAGCTGGCTCTAGGCCCACATCTTCTGTTGCTTGTGACAAGAAAACAGGTGGAGCTGTGGCATTGGAGCAGAGGCTGGAGCAAGGCCTTGAAACCTGAGAGGCAGAGTCTCCCTAGACCTTAACACGACAATAGGCTCCATGGAGACACCTTGGGAGCTGATTGAAGACCATTGCTGGTCTAGGCAGGCAGGACCCTGTACACAGGTCCTTGCATAACTCAAGGACCAATGATCAAGCCAGGTGTGGTGGCGCACACCTGTAATCCCAGTACTTGGGAGGCTGAGACAGAAGATTGAAGGTTCAAGGACAGCCTCAGCAAGTAGCAAGACTCTCATCAACCTAATGAGACCCTATTTAAAATAAAAATAAAATAGGGCTGGGGATGTAGTTTAGAGGTAGCATGCCCCTGGGTTCAATCCCCAGTGCCACCAAAAAAAAAAAAATGACCAATGGTCAGCCAGGTTCTTTCTCCCACTCATTATCATTGTTGGACAAAGCTCTCCACACACACATAACCCTGGTGGAGGGGCACCTCCCCTCTGGCCCTGTGGCACAACAGTTAAGCCAGACCCAGTTAAGGTGTTTATCCGGCAGCTCTCAGCAAGTGAGTCAGTGAATTCACCCGTTTCTGAACACTAAGGCAACTGTTAGCAGAACACCAAGTGTCCACAGCAGCAAACCTCAGCACCATTTCCCGGGACTCATGACAGAGAATGAACTGGACTTAGGAATTTGATTAGGATATTTCTAGAAGGTGCCACAGATACAAGTGAAATGTGCCATTTTAGATGGTAAGGTTAAAATTTCTGTGGATGCTTCCTAAATGCCTTAGTCTCAAGAGGAACTTTTTGCTTGTTTTTGGTTTGTTATTTTTATGTTTTCTGTTGTGACTAGTCATCATGGCCTTTGTTTTTAGTTGTACTGGGGATGGAACTCAGGGGCATTCTACTTCCAAGCTATACCCCCAGCACGTTTTGTTTTTTCTTATGAAACAGGGTCTCACTAGGTTTCTGAGGCTGACTTTGTGGTACTGGGGATTGAACCTAGAGGCAGTCTACCTTCGAGCTACACCCCCAGCCTGATTTTATTTCTTATTTGGAAACAGGATCTCACTAGGTTGCTTGCTGAGGCTGTCCTTGAACCTATGATCCTCCTGTCTAAGCCTCTCAAGTACTGGGATTACAGGCATATGCCACCACGCTCAGCTTGCTTTTTATTTCCCTATTTTTATCTTTATTTTTTGTGGTTCTGGAGATTGAACCTAGGGGCATTCTATCTCTGAGTTACACACTCAGCCCTACTTTGTTGTTGTTGTTGTTGTTGTTGTTGTTAATTGGAAAGAGGGCCTCACTAAGTTGCTGAGGCTGGCCTTAAATTTGCAATCCTCCTGTCTTAGCCTCCCAAGTACTGGGATTACAGGCATGCACCACCACGCCCAGCTAGTGGATGCTTTTCACATGTTGCCTCCCTTCCCACTGTCAGCATGCCCCGCCATCCTGAGCACCTCACCCCATGTTCTGTTCCAGGACTTCCAGCTGGATGCTGCCGCAACCTACTGCAGAGCTGCCCGGCAGCTGGTTGAGAAGGAGAAATACAGTGAGATCCGACAACTGCTCAAATGTGTCAGTGAGTCAGGCATGGCAGCCAAAAGTGACGGGGACACCATCCTTCTCAACTGCCTGGAAGCCTTCAAGAGGATCCCCCCGCAGGTGCCCTCACACCCATGCCTCCCTCGGCCTCTGTGTACTTCGGTGTCCTCACGTGACACTCTTCATTTGTTTCCCATAATGTGCCTGAAACACTATAGTTATAGATTCCTTTGTAATTCTTACCTATCTGCAACTGTGGCCTCATTCTATTCCACCCTTTCCCTGTAAAGAAAATTCATGGTGGTGACCTCTATACCCAGAAGTGCCCCTCAATATCCCCCAGTCTAATATTGAGTGCACCTGGAAATGTTTGTGGACTGATGAAATTGAACTGCCTATGATTCTAGAGATCAGGGTGGGCCGGCAGATGGCCTTGGAAGCACACCACCTGTGGAATTGTCCCCCTGTGGAGGCCGGGCTCAGTGGTGGGTGCATGCCTATGATCCCAGTACTTGGGAAGCCAAAACAGGAGGACTACAGATTCAAGGCCAGTCTCAGCAATTTAACAAGACCCTCAGCAACTTTGTGAGGCCCTATTTCAATATAAAAATAAAATAATGCTGGGGGTATAGCTCAGAGGTAGAATGCCCCTGAGTTCAACCCCTAGTACAGAAAAGAAAAGAAAGAAATTATCCTTCTGTGACTTCTTTGTGGAATAACAGAGCCATATCCATTTGTGAAGACCAAGGACAAGCCCTTGGGAGGTGTTCCTTTTCCCAGAATTCCCAGGTTTGGTATTATCATTCACTTTCCTTCCTTGCTCTTTTTTTTTTTTTTTTTTTTTTCGGTACTGGGGATTGAACTCAGGGGCATTCTACCTCTGAGCTACACCCCCAGCCCTAGTTTTTATTCTTTATTTTGAAACCGATTCTCACTAAGTTGCGGAGGGCCTCACTAGGTAGCTGAGGCTGGCCGCGAACCCGGATCCTCCGGTCTCAGCCTCCCGAATGCTGGGATTACAAGCGTGCGCCACCACGCCCGGCTTCCTTCCTTGCTCTTATAGTAGGAGTTGAGTTTAAAAAGAAAAGTAGGCAGACATCCCCACCCAGATCCCAGTGGCTGGGCTAGGACTGGCTGGGGCCCCGGCTCCCAGGAGGGGGCTCTTCTCCCTCTCACAACTGCTGTCTCTGTTCTACACAGGAGCTGGAGGGCCTGATCCAGGCGATACACAACGATGACAACAAGGTGAGCAGAACTGTCTCCAGACCGTGGTGACGCTGATGGGCAGCACCTGGGGCCTGCCTGGTCACCACACAGTTCCCTACAATCTTGTATCTTAGCGTCTCAGTTGTTGACTCAGTCATCATCTTACTGCTGACACACAACTTAGAGGAAGGAAGGTTTATTTGCTTACGGGTCTGGAGATTTCAGTCCATATATACAGTCCATTTACACCAGCTGCCAAGCAGGAGCCAGGGCTACAGGTCCTCGGGGGCATGATGGTGGGAAGCAGAGAGCAAGGGGAGGGAGCAAGGGACATGCATAGTCCCCAAGGCCACTCACCCAGGGACCCATCTCACAGCACGGCTGCCTCCAAAGCATGAGGTGCGAGGGACATTTTACTTTCAAACCATAACATCGTGTGTGTGTGTGTGTGTGTGTGTGTGTGTGTGTGTGTGTGTGTGTATCACTTGGGGATTGAACCCAGGGCCTTGAGCATGTTAGGAAAGTGCTCTACTACTGAACTACACCCCCAGTCCTCTTAAGCTGCTCTTAAATCTCCATTTTATACTGAGTTCTCTCAGAGAGCCCTAGGAAATCCCTCGCCGTCGTCCTTAGGCTGACTGATGGAATGAGGTTCCCAAAGTGGGCAAATCTTTCTTTATCCAACAAAGGAAAAGGTACAATAAGAAAAAGTCCCACCCACCCAACCCTTGGTCCACAGTGTCCGCTGGTGTCTCATTCAGCAGACTGGATTATTTCCAGCTGCCCCTGTTTATCACAAACCATCGGATTGACCCTCCTGCTATCTGCAGAAGATGTCCCCCGCAAACCAGACTGGGCTGCCCCGGCCATCAGCAGAGGAATACTCTTGCAGCTGAGTTCCTTCTGCTGGAAATGTGCATCAGGCAAACACATGTTACACAGCCACAGAGTTGCACCCACCCGTGGCAGTGTTGCTAAGCCCTGGAATGAAATTGTGAGGCATTTTTCAGTCTAGAGATAAAGAGAAGATATTCTAAACATTTCCTCATTATTTCTGCAACATCCCAATGCATGCCTTGGAAAGGATGAAACTCCAACAATCTGAAATGAGGAGAATGAATTATCTAGAATCAGAATGAGACCTGCTGACCAGGACAAACATTCAGGTCTCCTGAATCCCACACTGCAGTCCTTTCCCTGGCCTTCACTGAGCCTCTTACTCAGTAGGACAGTGGATCTGTCCCCAAGAGAGATGGGCACTGCAGTTGAGATAGCCATGATTACTTCTTGGGCGGTTTTCTCTCAGCAGCTGTTCTAATGTGCGTCAGGGATCGCAGGCTATGGGGACGTGCCAATACCCAACCTGATCCAAGTTCTATTCTAGACTCTGGCAAAGTGTCCTTCTCTTGGTAGGAACTTCACCTGCCAACGTATGGTGTTTCACATCATAGGTGCTAACTGCAGCTGAAGGCTTGGGGAGAACTCACACCCTCAAGCAGTGAGTACATACCCAAACAGCAGGACTTGATCACTTTAGTGAGTCAGGACCTAACAGACTTCTACTGGTAGGAGACTATCTGCAGTTGAGCTTAAGAAAGCCAGACTTTAGTGACCAAGATGCATCATTATACACAAAGAGAAAAGATTCCCCTCCACTATCAGAAAGGACAGTTGAGGCAGAAAGGCACCAGCTAACCAGAGAGGTGCTGATGAGGCCCAGGCCAGGGAGAGAAGGGACACTCACCTTCACCAGGTGCAGATTCATGAGACAGAGTATTGGAGATGCCCCTCTCCCCAAACTGAGCTGCCTCTGATCTAAACAAGAGAAGTCAAGGCAAATATAACTGGAGTTAGACCTTAATTAGGCCTTTTTCTTTTCTTTTTTTTTTTTTTCTGGGGATTGAACCCAGGGTCATTCTACCTCCAAGCTATACCCCCAGTCCTTTTTAGTTCTTATTTTGAAACAAAGTCTTACTAAGTTGCTGAGGCTAGCCTGGAACTTGTGATCTTCCTGTTTCAGCCTCCCTAGTACTGGGATTATAAAGGTTTTCTTTTGGTTTTATTTTTTGTTTGTTGTTCTTATTTGGTTTTTCAAGTTCTGGGGATCAAGCCCAGGGTCATACACATGCTAGGCAAGTACTCTGCCACTGAGCCATATACCCTAAGCCTTAATTAGAATTTTTCTAATTGTATGTATTCATTTTTGTCCCCAGATTTCCTGCTAAAAGATTTTAAACTTAGTAGGTTAAGAACAGAAAAATAGAGAAGGGGAATCTGTGTGTCTCTTATAGGGAGAAGGTATGATGATGGTTCATTCATTCATTCATTTATTTACATAATGCATATTTATTAAACACTGATACATGCTAGTCACCAGGAATACAAGGGATAGAAAAAGCAGATGTGATTCCTGCCCTCATGGACCCTATAATCTAATCAGGGAGTCAGCCTTGAATCAAATAATCACCAAATAACTCTCAAATCACAATCCCTGGGCACCTACAGTGCCAGCTCTGATGCCAGGAGGAAGCTGGAGAGGCTGGGAGGGAGGGAACAGAGCCAGACTCTATCTGCCTGCCTTCATTTTTAAATTCTTAACTTCTTTGTAATAACTTTTTATGCTATAAAGTAACACCACATAACAGCTTGATGTCCAGAATATTTAGAGATGTTATCCTGTAGTAAAAGGTGAAAACCTAGCTCTAATCTATCAGGTGGGCTAAGCAACGTGTATCTTCCTGAACTTTGAGGCAGCTCTGTATTTGTGGGTGATTCGCCAGTGACAGTTTGCTCTCCGTGTGTCTCATATCCTATCGCCAGGTTCGGGCCTACCTGACATGTTGCAAACTGCGTTCTGCCTACCTGATTGCTGTGAAGCAGGAACGATCGAGGGCCACCACCCTCGTCCAGCAAGTGCAGCAGGCTGCCAAGAACAGCGGGGACGCGGTAGTGCAAGACATCTGTGCCCAGTGGCTTCTGACGAGCCACTCCCGGGGAGCCCATGGCTCAGGCTCCAGGAAGTGACCCCAGGCAGGAAAACGTAGCCTAAGAACTGTGGTAACAGGAGCGACGCCCTCCACCTCTTTCCTCCTGAGAAGTGGGACTTCTCTGGCTCTATCCCAGGCTGGAAAGAGCTGGATTGGACCCTACTTGCCTTCGGGCAAGGACAGGACCTTTCACGCAAGTGCCATGTGTCTGTAAAGTTGTGGAATTTGTGTGTGTTCATCTGGAGATGGCCAGTTCTTTCTACCTCAGAGTGAGTGAGTGAGTGAGTAAGTGAGTGAGGAGAGAGAGAGAGAGAGTGTGTGTGTGTGTGTGTGTGTGTGTGTGTGTGTGTGTGTGCACATGTGCACATGTGCGTATGCTCCTGTACACTCATGTTTACGCCCAATCATTTTCTGAACAAATGAGACCCACCCCCACCCCCTTCCCATTGAAAAGAGGCACTTTTCTTTAGACTTCTGCCAGCCCAAAAACCTTCCCTGCGTTTTGGTTCTTAACCCGGGTCATCCTATTTGTACACAGTCCCCTATACGTGGCAATGCTTCGGTAGCTCCTCTTAACTTGAGGGGTTTTTACTAAGAACTATAGAACACCAAAAGGATTGCTTCTTTTCCTTTCTTCCCTTCTCAAAATTCAGAGATAGCTTTGGGGCACATACTACCTATGGAATCATACCACTTCCCAGGTGTCTCCTCTCAGAAGCACAAAGAGTTGACAGGTCTTCAGAAGCCAGCCCAGGCCTTCAGGTGGTGGCATCTGAAAGCTCGGGCTGTAGTAGAAGTGACCAGGGCTGGGAGGCTGACCCACAACAGGAGGGTCTCATCCCATTCATCCAGAAGGGAGGGAAAGGCAGGCATCTCCAGAAAGGGATGCAGAGCGCCTGCTCACAAGCACAGAGCGGGCGCTTGAGGATGTTTCTGCTGCAAAGTTGATAGGTGAGAGGATGTGGATTCCTCTGGGAGAGTCTAGGGAGACAGTGGTAGCCAGGATCCTATTTGAGTTCCAGTCCCGTTTGTGCCTCTTGAGTTGTTTAGGAAACCACTTCCCTGTCCCTCCCTCCCCCCTTCAGTCTCGCAGGACCATGGGATGGATGTGCAGACACCCAGGTCCCTGAGAGAGTGGTGCACTTCTTTTCTGTCTTAACAGAAGGAATCAGGGGTTCACTTTGGAGTAAGTGAAGTGCTTCTTCAATGAGCATCGGCTGGTCTTCCCACCTGAGATGTAACAGTGTTTGAGAACAGGTCTGTCCTACTCGGTGACTTGGATTTGCAAATGAGTGGCTTAAAGTAAAGCTCCGCAGCCCTGAGTGTCCCACCAGCCAGAGCACAGCCTGTTGGCCTCACCTTTATTGCTAAGACCAACAGGAACTGGAAGCTGAAGTACATATTTCTGGTGCTTAGAAACCCTGTGGAATTCCCTGTCAACCAAGTTTTTTAATAGTAAAATAAGCTGGGCATGGTGGAGCATGCCTGCGATCCCAGTACTTGGGAGACTGAGTCAGGAGGATCACAGGGTTCAAGGCCAGCCTCAGCAAATTAGCAAGATCGTCAGTAACTTAGTGAGACCATATTTCAAAACTTAAAAAAGGGCTGGGGGTGTAGCTCAGAAGTAGAATGCCCCTGGTTCAATCCCCAGTGCCCCCCCCCCTGAATTTTTTTAAGTAAATAAATAGTAAACAAAACAAGTATTATGGGCATCTGTCAGACTGAAAGTTTTGGTCCTGTTAAGAGGAAAAAAGCTGTTAAGAAAATATTAGATCCTTTTGGGGTCAAGTTTGACAAGTGGCTTTTCCTTTCTTGAGTATAAAACACATCCGACTCCCAGGAAACGTCATTGCCTGGCATCTGCCTGCCCTTCCGAGTCTGCTCTTTTTGCACTGAACATAAGCACTTTATACAAATGGGTCACAAATCTTGCAGCCCTTAAATGGGGATGTTAAGACTAGATTTTCCTGACTTTTTCCTCTAACTAATTGAACTATAATATAGGCAACCACTGAACAGACTGACATAAGAAGAGGCTAAAGGCCTTTGAGCATCACACTGTGGTCTCCAACAAAACAACAGATGTACACCAAAACAGATGTATGTATTGAGGGGCTGAATGTTTTACCACAGCAAACTACAATAAAGTATCTGTCAACTAGTTTCCTGTCTTCCTCACTTTCTTGTGCTGCCGGCTCTTACCCCTCCCATCCTTGTTCTCTGGGGGAGAAGGGGAAGGTGAGTAGAAGAGATATGGGGTAGGTTCAACTCTTAAGTTTCTCCAAATGACTCCTAAAATGACTAAAGTCTCTTTGGTTAGGATTTATCTCAAGTTTCCTATGTATTAAAAACTGTTAGTATAGCCAGAAAACTTGTTTTGTTTTGTTTTGGTTTTGATTTTGTGTCAGGGGAAAAGGGATGGAGAGTGGTACTGCATTCTGTATTCATATGTTCATATGACATAAAAGGTTACTGAAAAGTCCCTCCCATCCCAGTCCCTCAGCCCAGTTCCCTGCCAGGGGCCACCAATGTCACCAGTTTCTAGTGTATAGTTCCACAGCTACTTTATGCATGAGCAAGCATTATGACTAAGGTATTCCATGGTGAAGAAAATGTCATCATAATTTAACCAGTCTCAATGGAAGGACATTTTAGGCTGTTGTCATCTTTTGCTACAATAAATTATGCTACAGTGAATTATCTTGTCCAGAATTGTGCTAGGTCAGGGAATACGGACATTTGGTAAATAATGCCAGTCACCTTCCAAAGAGGACATAGCAACTGACTGTCCCACCAGTAGTGTGGCGTGCCTGCTTCCCCACACCCTTGCCAAAACAGTTCAGCTTTACAAATTGTTGTCGGTCTGAACTTTTTTAAAAAGGTTTTTTGTCATTTTTTAAAGCTCTAAATGCAATAAGACCCAGCACCACAAAAAAAGTCAATAAATTCCCTATATATCTTTAATATCAACCAGTTTGTGAATTTTTGAAACTGATCGTAGAGTCTCTGGGAAAGCAGAACTCAAAACTTGAGCCAGGGACAGTAGCATCAGTGCCATTTTCTCCTTTCCCCAGAAAAATGGTTTCTTATCAAACACACACACACACACACACACACACACACACACACACACACACTTTTAAAACGCAATGCCAGCCATGGTGACACCCTCCTATAATCCCAGCCACTTGGAAAGCACAGACAGGAAGATCTCAAGTTTAAGGTCAGCCTGGCCAACTCAGCAAGAACCTGTCTCAATAATACTTGGGCATGTAGGTCAGTATTTGAGCACCTGCCTAGCCTACATGAGCCCCTGAGTTTGATGTCCAGAACTTAAAAAAAAAAAAAAAAAAACTAATGATGAAACTAAACATGAAAACCATCTAGTGTAGACATAGCACAAAGTTGTATCATAACAGAAAATTGGAACACCCAGTCTAAATGTAGGATAGATGAGCATTATGTTCAGAAACCCAAGACATGCCAAGGTTACCAGATACCTTTGGCCGGAACTTAAGGAAAGTATTCACTGGTGAAGCTGAACATCCTTACTTCGGTGTAGCTGCATTCGCATTTCTTCTGCAAATTTCCAATTGATATCTTTAGTGAAGTTGTCTGTTGGGGTTTATGTTGTATTATTAAAAACTAGAAGTTCTTTATATAGTATACATACTACTCTTTTGTCTCATACACACGCACACATATTGCTGTGGTACACCACTCAGATACTTTCAGAAATGAAGCAGTCACACCACATATATGCTAGGAGTGTAGATAGCCAAGAGCACTCACCTAAATCTTTTTCTACGACTTTCCCTCACCAATAAAAATAAGGCTGTTTCACCCAAGCCATGCCCCATCTCCAGAAGTTGCCCATAGCCAGTAGCAGGTCACTTTGGAGACATAAAGGCCAACCTCATTTCCTTAATTCAGGGCAGCTCAGCTCCAGGGCTCCCTGGGGGAGAGGATCATCTAAACTTTTATCGTGACAGCATCACTATTCTACTTCACCTTCTGCCCCATCCTACTTCAGACACCATCACACCCACCTAGGTGCTGACACAATGAGGACTCCCAGTAAACTTGCTGTGTGCAAATATCCTCAAAATCTGTTTCCTAGGATACCTTACCAGACATCATTCTAAATATGTTCACCAAATACACTAGATTTTTAACTTTGTTATTCAACTTTTGTTGCGTGTATGTGTGTGTGTGTGTGTTTTAGATATATCACTCTTTCCCTGTATGATATGTGTGTGTGTGTGTGTGTGTATGTGTGTGTAGTTTTGTTTTGCTTTGGTTTGCAGTACCAGGGATTGAACCCGGGGGGTGCCCTGCCTCAGAGATACCCCCCAGCCCTTTTTAATTTTTATTTTGAGGCAGGGTCTCACTAAGTTGCCCAGGTTGGTCTCAAATATGCAATCCTCCTGTCTCAGTCTCCTGAGTAGCTGGGATTGCAGGCATGTGCCACCACACCCAGCTGCTTCTCCTGTATTAAGAAGGGCCGCCTCCTTCCAAGGGCTTAAAGGTATTCTTCTGTATTTTCTCTTAATATTTCTTTATAAATGAGAACTTTGTTAAATAGCTATTTGTCCAACACCAAATATTGACTAGTCCATGGTTTATCTCGCTGACTTGTAATGCCACCTTTATGGCTTTCATAATCTTACAGAACTCTTCACCCCTTACCACAGCTAAGTGTATTGCAGTAAGCATCTGGCCCAAGCCAAACCTGGGGGTTTAAAATTTTAAAAAGAGGACCTGCTGGGTGTGGTGGCTCATGCCTGTAATCCCAGTACTTGGGAGGCTGAGACAGAAGGACTCTAAGTTTGAGAACAGTCTCATCAATGTAGCAAAACTCTCAGCAACCTAGCAAGATCCTGTTTCAAAAACTAACAAACAAAAAAAATTTTAAGGGGTTGGAGGTGTCACTCAGAGGTAGAATGCCCTGTGTTCAATCCTTAGTACTACATAAAAAATAATTAAATAAATATATACATATAAAAGTATATATATGAGAACCTAAGTTGGGCATGGTGGCACACGCCTGTAATCCCAGTACTTGGAAGGCTGAGACAGGAAGATCATAGGTTCGAGCCCAGTCTCAGCAACTTAGTGAGACAGTCAGAAACTTAGCAAGACGCTATTTATTTATTTACTTTATTTATTTATTTTTGACCTGAGGATTGAACCCAGAGAAATTCTACCTCCAAGTTATAACCCCAGCCCAATTTTATTTCTTATTTGGAAACAGGGTCTCACTAAGTTGCAAAGAGCCTCGCTAAGTTGTGGAAGTTAGCTTCGAACCTGTGATCCTCCTGTCTCAGTCTCCCAAGTACTGGGATTACAAGCATGTGCCACCATGCCCGGCCTAGCAAGACACTATTTAAATTTAAAATTTTTTTAAAAGGTCTGGAGATGTAGCTCAAAGGTAGAGCATCCCTGGGTTCAATCTCCAATACCAAAAAGAAAAAAAAGAGGACTTAGCCACAGTGTCTCCTCAATAACAGAAACCAAGAGTGTGAAGACAGAGTTGTCAACAGTCAAGTTTTTTTGCCACTTACTCTAAA
>PVLC010023841.1:0-25657 GCA_004027655.1 Graphiurus murinus | reverse complement strand
ATATAGCACTTTCAGAAAAATACTGAATACGAGTGATGATATGGTGTACATACATTTTTTTTGATTTTTTACATTCATTTTATTTATTTATTTTTTTATTTTTTTCATTTCTGTTTTTTTTATTATAATAATTCGTGCTTTGTTTTTATACATTTTTGTTAGGTACAAATTGATAAAGACAAATGTGCACACATTTCTCATCTGACCCTATCCCCAATTCCCACCCCGCTCCCTCGCCCTCCCTCCCTCTCAAGTTCAGTTCAGTGAGTGATCTTGATATAATTGTGTAAGTACATCATGTGCCTTAGTATGCTCCCCCCCCCCCATCCATTCCCTTCGGTTAAGTCTACTTCTTTGTTTATCGAGGGTCTCTACTTTTTCATCTGGGGACTGGATATTTTTCTTGAGCATAGAATTCTTGGTTGACATTTATTTTTTCATTCACCACTTTGAACATAGTATCTCATTGGTTTCCATTTTTTCCAATTAGAATTCAATTGTTAGTTTTATTGGGATACCATGTGTGTGTGCGTGCACATGTGCATGCCTGTGTGTGTGTGTGTGTGTGTGTGTGTGTGTATGAAGTTCTTTTTTTCTTGCTACTCTCAGTATTTTCTCTTTGTCTTTCAACATTTTGATTCTAATGTATCTCACCTGCTGATATCTTTGTATTTGGATTTTTCTAAGCTTCTAATATGTACACAGTAATGTGCTGAGTTTGGAAAGTTTTCAGCTATTATTTTTTTATAATTTGTTTTCCTGCTCATTTCTCTTTTGCCTTACCCTGGAATTTCTATTATTTATAAGTTGGTGTACTTACTGGTGTGATACATTTCTGTGAGACTCTTATGATTTTTTTCTTAGCCTTTTTTCTTTCTGTTTTTCAGATTGTAAAATCTTAATTGATTTATCTTAAAGTTCTTTGAGTTTTCTTCCTGCCAGTTCAGTGATAGTCTCTATGATGAGATAATGTTATATATTTCCCTACATCTTTAAGCTTTATTTCCTTTAGTTCTTTGAACTAAAGTGGCTACTTTCAAGTCCTTGATAAATCTGAGATCTGAGCATTCTTAAAAGTTATTTCTGTTGCCTTTGCTTTCTTTTCTGTGGGTCACACTCTCCTGTTGCTTTGCATGTCTTATAATTTCTGGTTTAAAGCTTGTCATTTTACGTAATATCTTTTAGTAATTGGGTGTTTATTTTCCTACTCCCACCAAAATTTTGCTCATCACCAAAATCTTTATTTTCCCCTTTGGGGGCTCATTGTTGTTTGCTGGTTTGGCCTGTTAATTTGCTTAGTGATATGTATTATTTTATGACACTTATTTCTCCCCAAATAGCCTCCAATATTTCTAGCAGGTACAACCTTGGGTATGTTGACTCCTGCACCAGGTGTTAGCCAATTTCTCTTTAAATATTTCTCTCATATCCCTGCTGAGCATTTACCTAGTTTTCCTCTACTGGTTTTACACACAGTTGTTAGCCTTTCATATTTGCTGATTGTTCTAATGTTTTAAAAAATACTCTGGAGCATAAATTGTTTCACAGTCTGCATCAATTAAATCTTGGTCATTTTGCAGAAGTAGTCTTTGAAGCTTGTCCCGTCCTCAAGAGACCTCTTCTCAGCTCTCTTTATCTCTGATTTTTCTGTGCTAGACAATTCGATCTACCATTTTGCTTATTGCTATCATGGAGCTTCCAACACCAATTGATTAATTGCTCACCACCAAAATCTTTATTGATTTTGATGTTACCCTTGGCTTGAACATCTTGGTTCTGTTCCAAATAAACTCAATTCCCTTAGAGAAAACTTTTGATTTCTGCATTGTTTTCACTTGCTTCTTCCTATGGTAGAAATTTTGCTCCATTACTTCTGGGACTAGGGTCTAGAGCTTGCTTCTTTCATCTCTACAAGGAGGTCAATAGGCAGAAGTAGTAGTTCCTAGCTTTTTGGTTTGCCTCTTCCTGAATGAGAAAGTCCATCCTATGAGTGATTTGATATGTCACTTCAAAGATCTCAATTTTCTCTTTTTGTCACATTAATAATAGAACTTCTGACAGAAAAACAGGCACATAGACCAATGGAACAGAATAGAAGATGCAGAAACAAATTCACGTGCTTATAGACAATTGATCTTCGACAAAGGGGCCAAACACATACGCTAGAGGAAAGACAGCCTTTTCAACAAATGGTGTTGGGAAAGCTGGTTATCCATTTGTAGAAAAATGGAACTAAATCCACACCTCTCACACTGCACAGGAGTCAATTCAAGTTGCATCAAAGACCTGGACGTTAGACCAGAGACTTTGGATCTACTAGAGGAGGGCATAGGTTCAACACGCCAACATATAAGTACAGGTAGAAACTTCCTCAGCAAGATCCCCAAAGCTCAGGAAATTAAAACAAGAATTAATAAGTGGGATGACACTAAACTAAGAAGTTTCTGCACATCAAAGTAAGCCATCAAGAATCTAAAAAGAAAGCTTATGGAATGGGAGAAGATCTTTACTAGCTATCCCTCTGACAGAGGATTAATACCTAGAATATATAAAGAACTTAAAAGATTTTTATACTAGTAAAACAAATAACCTAATCAAGAAATGGGCAAGCCAGGCATGGTGGCGCACATTTGTAATCCCAGTATTTGGGAGGCTGAGACCGGAGGATTCGGGTTCGAGGCCAGCCTCAGCTACCTAGTGAGGCCCTCTGCAACTTAGTGAGACCCTGTTTCAAAATAAAGAATAAAAAATAGGGCTGGAGGTATAGCTCGGAGGTAGAATGCCCCTGAGTTCAATACCCAGTACTGCAAAAAAAAAAAAAAAAAAAAGAAATGGGCAACTGAATTGAATAGATACATCACAAAAGAGACACAAATGGCCAATAGATACATGAAAAAATGTTCAATATCATTAGCAATTAGGGAGATGCAAATCAAAACTACACTGAGATTCCATCTGACACCAATCAGAGAGGCAATCATCAAAAGTCAAATAACACTAAATGTTGGTGAGGGTGTGGGGAAATAGGAACTTTTCTACATTGTTGGTGGGATTGGAAACTAGTTTAACTACTATGGAATCAATGTGGAGATTCCATAGAAAACTGGGAATGTATCCACCATATGATCCAGCTATACCACTCCTGGGTATCTTTCCAAAGGGGTTGAAACCAGAGAACTACAGTAATATATGCATACTCATGTTCATAGCGGCACAATTCACAATAGCCAGATTATGGAACCAACCCAGGTGTCCATCAACAGATGAATGGATCACAAAACTATGGGAAATACACACAATGGAATTCTACTCAGCAATAAAGAAGAATAAAATACTGTCATTTGCAAGAAAATGGAAGGACCCCGGAGAACATGTTAAGTGAGATTAGCCAGTCAAAGAAAGTGAAGAGACACTTTTTTTTTTTTTAATATGGGCAAGCTAGGGAGTAACTAGGATACCAGTGGGACTCCAGATAATAGAGAAGAAACCTCAGTGGAGCCAGGGAGGTGGCCTAAGGGAAGGGGAGGGGGAGGACTGAGATTCATTATTGGAAATACTAAACAGTATGTACATATGCGAAAATCCCAATGTCAATCTCAGTACTCTGTATGGGAGAGGGGGAGATTGGAGGTGGGGGGGGTACCAAGTGCTGTGTGCATGTGTGTCAATGTCAACATGATATACATTATGATGTAATACCATAATGCACCAATAAAAGCACATGGAAAAAAATAGAATAGAACTTCTACCCTATAAGTGAAGGCTGGGTTGAGCGAGGAGCTCTGGGACCACTCAGCTGCATGTGCTGGAAAAGAGCTTCTGAAATAGTTACCTATGGGAAATGAGAAATTATGGTGCCCATCTGTCCCAGACAGAAAACATAGCCCTGGATTGGAGGCTGGGGAAGAGGATCTCTTTCTTTTTGGCTGCATATACCCAGAAAAGAGCTTCTGTTTTATAGAGATTTTATTGAGTAGGTGTTTCTACATTTTCTGTATTCTGTTAGAACAATTTTCATAAATCTAAAATTTGAAAACTACATATAATTTCTACCAGTTATAGTTATTTTTCTAGATGTCTGCAGAATTCCTTATACTACATTACCATTGAAGACATCTTGCCAAGTTTATTTTCATCTTCCTTCCATTTATTAGAATCTATGGCTCCCTTCCCCTCCTTATAACAGTTTTCTAATCCTTTTCTTGTAGATTAGGAAAACAGTATGCACCTACATTGAGCTTATTTTACTTTTCAGGAAACCTTTATAATATTAGGAAGTCTGTTTGAGGATGTGCCTCCCAGGAGGTCAGAAATGAGGAAAAAACCCCAGGAAGACTCCCTAGATGGAGGATTAAACAGCCATTCTTCAGTCATGGGGCTTGTAGAGGGCACCTGTGACTCAGATTTGAGGGTGAGAAACAAAGTTGGGAGAAAGGGAATCCCTTCATGGATATAAAAGGGGAAAGGTGAATTTAACATTTCTTCTTTCACTTGGCTTCATAGATTTGTCAGGAGATCACAAACACCAAAAAAAAAAAAAAAAAAAAAAAAAAAAAAAATTACAAATACAGCTTATTCCCCGTCTTTGCTCCCCTTCACCTCTCACTGGGTTCAGAATACACCTGAGTTCGGAGTCCGAGTTACCAACGGCTAGTGGTGTGACTTCTGCAGCTGTTCTCGAGGCGTGCGAAGAAGTCGGGGAAGCGGGTTCTCCACGTGCTGCGCATGGCAACACAGAAACAAGCCAAGAAAGCAAAACGCCAAGAGTTAAATTCTTTATTATTTTATTATATTTATATGGAAAGCTTGACTCTCCCTTTGGTAAGTGCAAAGTGTGTTGTCTGTTTGGTCCACGACCGTCCTTCATGAGTTCGTGCCTGTGATTTCAGTCAGCCTGTAGCCACCGACGACGGAACTGACCGGATCACCATCAACGGGTCACAAAGTCCAGGAGGAAAAGTCCACTTTCATTGTATGATTTGGTCATAAGTAAGGACGATGTTTATGTCACCATTGTTAGATATATGTACTTTTATAATGACTATGAAATATACTTTTTTCCTCACTAAAAAAAAAAAAAGGGGAAAGGTGTACTCAGTTTTAAGATTTCTGGAGAATTTCAAAAGTAGAAAGCAGAGAGGTGTTGTTTAGGAATACCTGGGTACTAACTCTACCTCCCCTCCTCCAGATACATATAGGGACTTACTGAAATAGAATTCAGTAAGTCCCTATACTGAAATAGAATTTAGTTTAACCAAGTAAGTCCCAAGTTTTCAATTCTGCAAATATTTCAATGAAATTGACACAGGTACATTAAAATTGGTTGGAAATACTAATTAATAATTAGATAATTAAAATAGGCTGGAATAATTATACTAATATAATCACAATATAATTAATGTCAACAATTGTACTATAAATGTTATATAATTATATACAGGTAATGTAGATGTGTATTAATATAATATAATTTATAGCATATACTATATTTAAATTTTTATAGGTGTTTCACATGTGGAACAAAATGGGTTAAGAGCTAGCTAGTAGATCCTGATGTCAGGAAGCAGTCCTTTAAATGGAATTGTCCCAAACATTTGTCATTTGTGATTTCTTTGTGGAATAAAACATCTGTGACTTTGCATACTGATTAGCTTTCTGACATAAGACATGTGTCATATGCATGGTGTTATTTTGTAGCTATGAGCCAGTTGGTGTTGGATGTGGATAATTGTATGAAACCCACTGAGCCTTTGGGATAGAATAGAAGGGGAACCCCCAAGTTAGAGTCCACAGATTTATGGGGTCCGAGTTGGGAGGAAAGGGGCAAGTAGTGATGTATTGGGTTGTCTCTGTTCTGGCTGTTGCCCTTAGGGGTATGAAGATGTGGGATACAGACTTACTTCTTGGCACAATGAAAGTAAACGTTCACTGCATAAGGCATTAACAGCAGAGATGGCTTTGGCATCTTGAGGGCTTTAGTGCTTATTAGCTTCCCTGGTGGGTGGTCTGCCAATGGCTGATTGTTTTCCTGGCAAGATCTGAGAGCAGAATTCAGGCAACCATGTGGTTTTGCACAGGTCTCTCCAGCTAACTAATAGTAATGGCATATAATAATAGCTTTTTGAACCCTCACTGTGTGCCAGTAAACAATTTGCAATACCACTGGGAAATAAGGCTTTTTATTAACTTCATTTTACAGATAAGAAAACTGAGAGACAGAGAAGTTGAGAGGCTTGTGTATAGCTTGATCAAGCCTAGCAAGTGGTCCATAGAAGGTAGGATATATGACTCTGGGGAGATAATAGAAGGCAAGCACCCGAGAAAACTGCGTTAACACTTAAGAGTGATCTCAGTTCTTTTCTTATACTTAGGGTAAGGTGTTCTTGGGAAACAATGTTCATACTTGTTAGTGGTTTTCTTTTAACTTCTATTTTTAATCATATAGAGTATAGTATTTAATAGGCAAACAGTTCACATTTTGGCTTCAAATTGCTATACTTGTCATGAGTATGTTTCTTTAATCAAACATTTATAGATCTAATATCAAAAGGAAGTTGACAGAAAACTATTTGCTGTGATCCTCAAATACACTGAGAAACATTATCCCTACTATTTATGTTTATGTTCTTTATAACACTTCTACTATTTTACTTATCCACCTTTGAAATGAAGCAATTAAATTACATTTACCTACATTGTATTATCAACACATAATATATAATCTGTTGTCTAGTGTTATAATGACTTTGATTGCATTGTTTCTAAAAAAGGAACAGTTACCTTTATTTACCATATAGTCATCATGTTTGGAGTGTCTCAGGAAAAAAAAATTATTTGTTTTATACCATCTGCCCAAGTTACTTACTAATACTCTTTTGAACTGAGAACTTTCCAAATATGTTGTCAACCCAGATTTTTCTTCTGTGCACCAGAACTGTTAATCAATTACCAAGTAGACACCTCTGATTGTAATAATGCCTATGGTAGATACTATGATGTATTGTCCAGAGTCCTATTTAGGAATAAAATATCCCTCACTTCAGCTATGGGAATGTCACAGTTATTAAACTGTCATCCCTCTTCATAGATCATCTTGGCTGAAGAAAGGCACCTCATCCAATCTCGTGCCCCTTTCCTGGGGAATCCTCCTTCGAATGAATGAACAACAAAGAGGCCTAAACACTTGACTCTTTTACTCAACTCTGAGGGGAATTCCATTTTCAGAACTTCTCATTGGGCTGGCTGGGGCTTCCTTTGAGATTGCACCACTGCTTAACTTCTCCCTCTGCTCAATTCTGCTGCCTTCCCTTTCCTTTGTCTTGAGTAGAGGCCAACTATACTCTCAAATAAACTTCCTGCATTAGTCTCTACCTCAGAGTCAATTTTCTAGGGAATTCAGTTTGTGATACTGACCTATATCTTAAATATTGCATGCTTAAACCGGGTGTGGTGGCGCACACTTGTAATCCCAGCATTTGGGAGGCTGAGACCGGAGATCGGGGTTCACGGCCAGCCTCAGCTACCTAGTGAGGCACTCCGCAACTTAGTGAGACCCTGTTTCCAAATAAAGAATAAAAAATAGGGATGGGGGTGTAGCTCGGAGGTAGAATGCCCCTGAGTTCAATCCCCAGTATCCCCTCCCCCCCAAAATGCCTAAAGCTTAAAATAGATTGGAGAAAAGAGGATTAAGGTTTTTATTTTATTTTCTAAATCTCATAATGGCATCCACTCTAACACCCAAGCTAGAGAACTAGAAGTTTCTCTAGACTATTTTCATTATTCTTATTCTTATAATTTTGGTTGCTAGTCCTATTGATTTTCTTAAATTTATTTCCAAATGTTCCCTTTTCTCTCCATCCCCACTGCTGCTGCTATGGATCAAGCCTCCATAACAAGAACAGTAGCCTTATAACTTATTTACAGGTTACTTACTTCTTACTTATCAGTATCCTGCTACGTCCTCTTGGCATTCACTGTTCCCCACACTTGCCAAAGGCTTGTTAGAGTGAGCATCAGCAACTCTCTTCCTGAGGGATTTCTCTGACCTTTCGAGACTGCCTAGTTTGTGCTATGGGCAGACAGGAAGTGCTGAGGAATTAACCCTCCCAGGGGCAGCCTTCAACTCCTGGTAAATGAGTGTTGGGGGATAAGTATCTGATAGGTATTTCTACATGGTCTCCCAGAGGTCACCTGTGGATTTGAACCTTATTGCTTGTGGCTATAACCTTCTCCATAAAATACCCTTCATAGACAACCTTCCCTTTTATAGTTTACATCTTCTTTCCCCTATCAGTACCTTCAGGCATCATCTCTCCTATGAAGTGGCTTCTTAGAAACTTGCCTTAGGCTAGGTTGCCCCAGAAGTAAATCCTGAGACAAGAATTTGAGTGCAGGAAGAGTTATCTGATAAAATATAAATGTGATCATTCCATTGTCTTATTTAATCATTTAGGCTGATGAAAGATAAAGCTACTCATCTCATCTCCTCCTCATCATATCTAAGACTCTTCAGGACTTATGGCAGGATCTTTGCTAGTCTTTTGAGCTGGCAGATCAGGGTTATGACCCTCTTAAATAATCCACAATTGTCTTTCCCTCAGATAGAAGGTAAGGCATCAAGCTTCCAAAACTAGCTGGACCAGACTGAACAGAGAATATCTTAGGAGCCTGAAGAATAGTTCAAATGAAACTCCACTGGCCAAAAAATAAAGTAACCTTCCCTATTTTAGACACATAAAAATGTAGCACTTCAGGGATATATTTCCCCTACTTCACCCCATTTTTATGAGATTCGGGCTAAAATTTCTCATTAATTTGCCATTGAGCATTTCTCACAAAACGAAGACTGAACTTTCAGGGCTCATAGGAAAGCTAGGGTGGGAAAACAGGCATTTCTTGTTTTGTACCTTTCACTTGGCCACTAGGGTCCAAATGGAAATGAAAGCCAAGGCTAAATTTATTAGCTTCAAAAAAAAAAAGGCCAAGGAGTGGAGTGGTATTTGGCCTAACAAGACTAGAAATAGGAGGGAGACTAAGTTTGAAAAGATGCCAAATGCACTTAAAAATTATGAATCTCTGTCCAAAGCCTTATATGAGCTATTATGTAATCCTGTACACACTCTGAGGTGCCTTCACTTTATACAAAACACAATGACCTTTAATCAAATAACTTAACCTGTAGTCACAACGAGATTATTTCTGACCTCACAGTCCATTTTCCAGTGTATCTTAGAGACTTTCATAACCATTAAAACAATCTATGTATGCATATATTGTGATATTGGGGATAGAACCCAAGTGAATTCTACCTCCAAGCTACAACTTCCAACCTAATTTTACTTTTTGCTTTATTGAAATAGCATCTTATTAGGTTGCTGAGAGTCTCACTACTTGCTGAGGCTGTCCTTGAACCTGAGATGCTCCTGTATCAGCCTCTCAAGTACTGGTATTATAGGCATATGACACCACACCCCGCTACATTACAACAATTTATAATTGTTCATTTAAATTCCACCTCCCTTATTGGACTGCATAGACGATATCTACATTGTTTATCAGTGTATAGCTAGCGGTGTGCCTCACATACAATGAAGACTCTATAAATATAGTTTGAATAAAGAAATACCAAAATATAGATTTGATCATGTCTGACTTCTCATCCTTATTTTCTTTACAATGAAACATTAACAGATTGAGGCAAAGATACCACAGGTGTCTTTATAAAATTGTGGCTTAGTTACATACTAATTGGTAAAATTAAAGTGATCAAACAGTCACTAAGATCTCTGGCCAAATCTGTAGATCTTTGTGTCATTTTTTAAAAAAAAAATGTTGTACTTCATGCTCTGTGGAGGCAGGACAGATTGAGTCAGAAATCCACCCATGTTGGAAATGCAAGACCTGGGCTTTGCAATGATGGACTTTACACACAAACTAAACTGTACAAGCTACTATCTAAAAAACCATTCACTCTGCCCTTCGTGTATTTATCCCTGGCTTAGTCTGTTGGAAAATTTTATTATTTCCCATGACAATTGTTAGCATTATGACTTGGTCTTTAGGCTTCTGCCTTCTTGGATGCAAGATGGCTGTCACAGTACAAAATAGTGCATGTAGATGAAATCTAACTCAAGAAAAAGGCATTTTTGCCTTTGATTTTTAAGTAGGAAAAAAGCTTCCCCAGAAGTCCTCTCTAAATACCTCCCTCAGGGAAGTCTTCCTGGACTGAATCACGATCAGTGGTTTAGCAGGAAAGGGACTGGTAAATGCATGTCTGGTATTTTCAACTTCTTCATCCTCAGTCTCTCTTGTGAACTCTGCTTCTATTAGAGAATATCTAGGGCATAGATAACCACAGGTGTCTACCACAGGAACTGCTCCTTAATGGAATGAACTGACTCTAGGATTTTACTAAAAACCTTGATTTCATAGCTGGTTTTTGTAAGAGTTGAAGAGAGATTTGATCCTTTAAATAACTTATTGATAAACAAGACTTTTCCCTAATATCTGTTTCTAGTATGCCCTGAATTTTTCCTTAGAATCAGTTGTGTGTTAATTCTGTTTCTTTTGTGTGTGTGTGTGTGTGTATGTGTGTGTGTGTGTGTGTGTGTGTGAATGGAAATGCCAATTGCTCTGCTTCTAAGAAACAGAAAAGGCTGGAAAACCAGCTAGGAGATAACCTGGATGCCCACTGGGCTGTATGCCCTCATGCTTCTACTCTCCATACTCTCGAGACTTCTAAAATTTCCTGAATATATCACATGGTTCTTGCCTTTGCTCTCTGAGCCAGTTAAAAAAAAACCTTACCAATTCTTTACAGGAGAGGAGGTGTCAGAACTGGGTCTTAAAGACTTCCATGATTCCTCCTCCTCTTATACTTCTTTCTTATCACAGCCCATATATCACAGTTGTGTTTCTAATTTTCTCAAAACATTTGGCCTTAAGGATGCCGCAATATACTGCCTTAATTATTTTGGTAACTTTATGACCTATTACCCGGTGTTCAATCAATGCTTGAAGTAGATTCTCCCTCTTTCTTGTACCCGTCCTCTTTGCAATATTAACTTAGAGTATCTACTTATTAGTGGAAAGAGCTATAATCTCTCCATCCCTTAAAACAGGTCTGACTTGCGGCTTGCCACATTCTTTTTTTTTAATTTATTTTTTTTTCAGCACAGATTTTTTATACATTTCTTGAGTACAACAGGGTTATATAGACATTTATGACATATCAATCATTGTCAGATCACAAATAGCACCACTTCTTCGTTTTACACATATAGCCCACATTCTTAACATAGCCTGGTAAAGCAAACTTTCTAGAGTCATAAAACCATAAACCTTTAGAGTCATATATTTACATTCTATGAAGTAGGAGGGTCTTTCATCTGCACATCCTAGGGGTAATCTGCAGACTTCAAAACGCCAATGTAGCCATAGCAGAAGAGTCAGTATAATTGCTCATATATGCAGATAGCAACTGCCAGGGGGGAAAGAGCCCAGCTGGGCACCCACAACTCCCCTGTTTTTATTTTAAAATGCATGAGGGACTGTGTCTGTCTTAGGTCGTTTCCTACCAGGTGCTTAATCTTACCCGTCATGGGGTCTCAATGAGTCATTCAACGAGCTCTGTCTTAGGCTGATATTGCCCTGAGAAAATCGAACCCATCATTGACTACCAGGCCCTGTGCGAGGCAGTGCTTGCAGTTTTATTCCATGTAAATCTGCTCATATACTAACATAGGCATTGATCACAAGGTATACAATGAATGGTAGAATGCATAAACCTAGAATGACTATTGCTGTTGCTACGATGACTCCTCCTAGCAAGGAGGTAAATGAGGGCCAGGCTTGAAGCCGATCTACAAATGTCTTAGCTGTTTCTGCCAGATTAATAGAAATGGGCTCCGTATTACGTAGATCCAAAATCTCTGGGTGTAACTTTAACAAATGTTTTTGTTTTTTTTTTTTTCATCTTTCCCTTATTTGGTGCACTGTAATTATACATCTTTGTTGGGTACAAACTAGTATAGGTAAAGACATCCATGCACACATTTCTCATTTAACCCTTCCCCAATTCCTGCCCCACTCCCTCCTCCTCCCTCCTTCTCAAGGTCAATTTAGTGATTGACTTTGATGTGATCTTGAAAGTACATCATGCTCATTAGGGTGTCCCCCCTACCCCCATCACCTTCTGTTAAGTCAAATTCTTTGTTCACCTAAGGATTCTCCTTCATCTGGAGTCCCTTTTATGTCCCATTTTCTCCCTAGCTTCCACATATTAGGGAGAACATTCGATTTTTAACTTTTTATAACTGATTAATCTCACTTAACATAATGTTTTCCAGTTCCTTCCATTTCCTTGCAAATAACATGATTTTGTAAACAAAAGAGATAATAAGTTAATTCCAAATCTAGGCTTCTAGAGGCCTGGGATGTTTCTGCTATCATTTTCCATCAGATTAATGAGGACATATTTTCACAACAGTATGGGGGTGGCTGAAAACATTGAGACCATGATGATAAGAGCTGACTATCCTAGAAAAGTTGACAGTCAGTGGACTCCAAATCAAGGGGATACTAAATCAACACAAAACTGGCAGAATTGTCCACTTGAATCATAGCTGGCTGTATGAACATTCATAGATCCATAAGAAACCAGAAAAAATATCCGTTCAATAGGACACTAAGTTACTATGGCTTTGAATGGTTTGGTACACAGCTATAATCTACAGATATTGTGCTCAAAGTTTGTTCCATTATAGCCACCTTTTGTAATTGAATAAATATTTCCATCCTTGGCAAATAAGGGTCTAATAAGTACCTGCCATATTCTTCATGGTAAAATCACCATTTATAGTGAGCAATCTAACTCCAAATGAGGAACAAATCAACAAGAAAATAACCTTTAAGAAGTTAATGGAAATATTATCTTTAAAGTATATTATTATGAAAATAAGATTTTAAAAAAGGCCACAGACAAAGTCATTTAATCTTAAGTATTTGCCCTTCTTGAATAAAAAATTTTTGATGTGCCTAGAGAGAAGGTAGTAATAACATTCAACAGTCAATTTTATTCAAAATGCCTTTCAAGCACTCTTTTACTGTTATGCTAATTGAACATAATTCATAAATAAAATAGCAAGTTGAGATGTATTTGGCAAATGTGGTCTATGAGAATAGTTAGGTCTCATAACTCCTCCCATTTGGCTGAGTTCTTAATACTGCATGGTTCTCTGCCAGGCCATAAGGTTTATTCTCATGCTAAAGTAACAGTTATTTGCCAAGAATCTTGATATAGCTGTGTCTTTATACAACTATAAACAAATTATCGTGGAGTCTCAGTACTCTGTACACGAAGAGGGAGCTCAGAGTGTGCCTTCCCCCAGAATTTCATATTTTATGTGACTGGATCCGAATGCTTATCTGAACTGAGGATACAAAAAATACTTTTAGACTCTAACACTTGAAAACAGTAAAGGAAGAAAGCATTATTCTACTGTAACCACAATCTGAACAGAGGTAACAGATATACTGTTATTTGCTCTTCTGTTCCTGGCAAAAATCAGCTTTGTGCAATCATAATTAAGATGAGCCATAATCAAACTCAGTAAAGGGACTAGGAGTGAGTCTCATACTCAATTCTGTTGCTTCAGGGGTTGGGTAGATGGGAGGTTTAAACATGCACAGGGTTACCCTCTTCAGGTTAAAATTCAATGATGTGGCAAGCACTTAAGCAGTGATTCTACCCGAAGCTTGGTCTGTGGATCCAGAGGAGAAACCTACTTGGGGCTAAGACCTGGACTGAAGAGTGAGTCTGGGGGCACTCATAGTTGAAGGTGATATTATTATTTTAATTTTATTTTTTAATTGGTGCATTGTAATCATACATCTTTGTTAGGTACAAGCTGGTAAAGGCATACATGCACACATCTCTCATTTAACCCTTCCCCAATTCCTGCCTCACTCCCTCGCCCTCCCTCCTTCTCAAGTTCAGTTTAGTGATTGACTTTGATATGTTCGTGAAAGTACATCATGTGCATTAGGATATCCCCCTTCCCCCATCTTGAAGGTGATATTATTGCAATATTTCTTTGATATGGCCCTTCAGAGTCTGGTTTTCCCTGAATGCTAGTGAGCGAAAATTCGGTTAATAATATTAACTGAGTACACGGTACTTTTAGGGTATGTGTTTTGGAAAGGCAGGAGCAAGGAAAGAAAAGCCATTGCTTTATTCCTACTTGGAATTTTACTGTCTCTTGGCAATGGAAGGGAATTTGAAGGACAGTAAATACTTATGTGCTTCTGTGCCTCTGCCTTATGTACACCTTCACAATTGACTCCTGCTAACTCCACTGTATTAAACAGTAGTCACATGGACAGAGGTGCTGAGAAGTTATGTAACTTGCCAAAGCTTACATAACTAATAAGTGGTAAAGCATGGATTAAAAATCAGGTGTAATTCCAAAACTCATGTTCTTTCCACTACAAAACACCACAGAAGAGCTAGAATGGTAATTTTTGTGACTCTAGTATTGTAGCTATGAGAAAGTATGCTGTAGCTGCTTTTCCAAGACAAACCACTTTTGTCAGACACACAGTTAATTGAAGGTCAGGTTTGGTAGACCTTTGTTGAGTACAATTTTAGCCAATCTCCTTTTATGGGAAAATAATCAATTTTTATTTAAAAAACACTGCAACAATTCAGTTCCACTTTTCTACATTATCTAATCTTATGCCAGTACCATACTGATGTGAGTTGAAATTGGGAAGTATGCACCCTTAATCTTTGTTTTTTTTTTTTTTTTAAGTTTGACTATTCTGGGGCTCTTGCACTTGGCTAAGAATCTCAGGATCTTCTTCCAGTTTCTGAAAAGCAAAACAGCCAAGTTAAAATTTTGATAATGATTATGTTGGGCTGTATATCAACTTGAAGAATATTGCCATATTTTTTATTATTGCTATCTTAATATATTTTCAATTCATGAACATAGGCTGTCTTCTCATTTATTTAGATTTTCCTTAATTTAATTCAACCATATTGTATAGTTTTCAGTGAAACTGTTATTGGTCTCCTTTTTTGAGGATCTACTATACTCTTATGGAAAAAATTCTATTGGTTTAGCAGTAGAAAGACAAAATACTGTGTAGTGTTGGGCCTTTGTCTAGTTCATAAGGGGCTCCACAAGCAGCCTGAGGTCTTTGATGCTCCCCTCAGACCCTCACTGCTGCGAGTCTGCCACAGCCTGGCTTAACTATGTTTCTCCCCAAAAGTCATGAAGAACCCAAATTCCTATTTGTAGGAAATGAGCAGCTAGTCAGCTGTCAAAATTTCAGCCAATCACCCCCACAGGCTTGTAATGAAGATGTTTCTAGGCACAATTTATATACATTCAAAGATGGCTTTTAGGTTTGCACTTATTCTTATTTATGAAAGTTAGAGTTCCCTTATCTCATTTTTATATCTGTGACTACCTATACCATTTCCTTAATTAAAGCTCTCCTAACTCACTGGGGCTAAGAGGTCTAATTGGTATTTGAATAGGTCTTTAGGAAAGGGACTAGGTGTCTACATGGTACCAAGTAAATATATGGGAACACACACTTCTCAAAGGCCCAATTTATTCAAAGATTGGATTCCTCCAAGAGAAGCTCTGCTTAATAAACACAAATGGGGAGAGGAAAGAGATGAAGGTGAGTGAAATATGTACGGGTTGTGATTGTCTTAGGATCCAATTCTGAGGCCGATGATATGTATGGCCTTGGGCAATGTTACCTCTATTTGAACTTCCACTTCTTTAGGTGAGCTCCAAAATTTTAATATTATATATACAATTTAAACTTCCAAATGAATTGTGATAGGCTTACCAATGTCTTTCCCGTGTTTATGTCATTGTTGTAAGGCTTATGTTGGGATGCTCAGGAATGAAGCTGTAGGTGTTCTAGGTTTCAATTATATCAGAGAAAGAGACAGATGGGTTGGAGGGAAGGTAGAAGGGGGGATTCCAGAAAACTCCCATGGGCTGGTACAAAAGTGTGAAGTTATGCACTAAGCATTTCTGGAAGTAGTGGTAAATTGACCAGGTTTCCTGAATGCAAGGGAGAATGAACTGCCTCATTTCCTCTTTAATTTTTACTTCATTCCTGGGCATCTGAGTTCCTTCTCCAGAGGTCTTGTGAGAGTTATCACAACTAGAATCCTGGACATGGATGATAGTAGAGGCATCCTGGTAATATGAAGCCTTCATTAACAGTGACAAAATTTTAGACTGACCAAAAGCAAAGATACTAGGCTTCCCATGAGACACAAGGATAGATTGGGACAAACTAATGCTGCACAATGGAATTCTATTGATTATTAGATTATTATAAAATTATAGACAAATTATCAGTACTAAGGGTTATTTCTTAAGGTTTATCTTGTATAGTTCTGATGGGTTTGGAAGATCTGCTCCTGATGCAACATATACTTGAGGAAGTTCATTTTCTTTATAGACCCAAATAAACTCTTGAATATATATATATATATATATATATGCATCACATATGTACATATAAAATATGACATATATATTATAGTGATATATATTATATTGACCTGTATGAATTATATTATGATGTATATATTATGATGAGAAATGTTTATTACATTTTTTCTTTTTGAAAATTTCAATTAGGAAAAATTTTACCTTTTTACTATTTACACATAAACACTATTAATTTTGCACATAGAAGATCACCTTTAAAAGTTTTGAACACTGTCAGATCAAATGATTATTCATTCAACTTTAATAATAGGGTTTCTCAAATTGGATTTTTCACTATAATAGACAGAATGTTCATTCTCTTTCCAAATGACAAGTCATTGGGGTGACATGACCATTAACTTTACTATACAAAATTGCTCATGTCATAATGTTTATTACTAGTAAGATTACTGTGGCGCCTTTAGGATTTTTGAAATTGTGATTGTTGAATGTCAAAATAAATAAAATAAAAATAATAATGATTATTATTATCATTAATATTTGGTACTGGGGATTGAACCCAGGAACATTTTACCTTCCAGCTACACCCTCATCTCTTTTTCTTTTTTTGAAAGACATCCTTGGTAAGTTTGTGAAGGGCTCATTAAGTTGCTGAGGCTGGTCTTGAACCTGCAATCTTCCTGTCTCAGCCTTTCAAGCAGTGAGATTACAGGTGAAGTACAATTATTTTAATGCATTGAATTTCAATTAGAAAAATACTATGTAAATTTGCTCATATATTAGAATGGAAGAAACAAAAAATGCATCTATATTTTGAGGATTATATTAATTTCTGTCCTCATATATAGAAGAGATTTATTGGGGGAAAAACCTAGAAAAACAAAGATGAGAAGAAGTATTAGTAAGAAAGGAAAGTCTTCATACTATAATAAGGCTTGACACCTATAAAAGGAGAGAGGGAAGGAAAGAGTTTCAGAAGGTAAGAACCTTAGATTGAAATGCAACTCTGAGAAATATGTGGCCAGGCTGCCACAGATTCTAAAATGCACCACAGGTTGTTTAGGTTAAAGTAGATGCACTTTAGAAATATCAGTAATGTATAAAAGGTCATCTTTAAATGTTCTGAACAAATAGTCTTTGTATTTTTCAAACATTCAATATGTTGGAAATAATATACATTTAATGATAGCAATAAAATAAGTGGGCTCATTCAATATGTGAACTAAATCAAGGTAAAAATGTAAGCCCACAGGTGAGCTTATTTCTGTATAACTATGTGTATGTTTTTACTGGGCACATCTTGTGCATAATTTAATGACTTCTAGTCTTCTTTGAGTTGAAAGCACTGTTTCTACCCAGGACAAGTTTGTGCAGGTACAGCTTCACTGAATCTCACCTCTCGTTTCCTATCCTGGGTCACCTAATGCCACTATATAGTAAATAATGAGCCCTTGCCTGGCATCCCCATAAGCAAACACCTGCAATCACAATGCAAAAGTGCAAGATGCTTCATATCTGGGTGCTACTTTGAGCAATAAAGAAAATGAATTGATTGTTCAATGTCACCTGTTTTGGCCACTGAGTGGTTCTAAAAGTTGTATAAGTTCAAGTATTAGGTGTCTGCAGCAGTACTTACATGCCTGTATGTTGCCTTCTTCCACTTTCTTGCTTCATTCTTCTGGCCCCAAACCATGTTTTCCAGGATCAGATTCCCTAATTAATGTCCTGCACCCCAGTTCTGCTTTTAGGGCAACACAAGCCAAGTATTGGGGCAATGACAGCCTCATTAAGTGATAGTGTAATTTAAATTTATGTGACTACAACTATGTTATTATTGGTGCAATATTTATGGAAAATATTGGATATTTAGGAAAATGGAGAAACAATTACATAAATATATTGTGATGAACCTCTTTGTATAAACATATGTACATTATTGACTCCTTTTTTATGTATTCACACATTTGTCACTTGAGGGATTTATCTTAGGTTCATAAATGGTCTGGCTTACTTTCTGCAACTTGATAGGACTGTACTTCTCAGTGATTTTTGAAATTAGGCATGCCCGTAGATTTGCGTTAGCCAATGAAATGTGGGTAGAAGTGAGAAATATCAGGTATAAGTGTTATGAGACAAGGCATAATTTTCTGTTTCTGCCCTCTTGCTCTGGTGATTATGAAATATTGGGTAAAATTTTCATCAATCTGGAGTCTAGAGTAACAATGATGCTTAAATCCTACCTGTTGATCTGCACTGGACATGTATTATTAATCAGAAATAAATTTTTTAATGTCAAGTCACTTAGGACTTTTTGGTTGTTTGCCTAGATTTATAGATCAGAATGGGATGAGCTAGGTCATTAGGTAGTGTTACAACACATATAATAAACATACGCGTGATGAAGTAAGCATTATTCTAAGGATAAAGTCAAAACAATAAAAAAATAATAATTATACAGCATGCAATGAAATAAGTTTCTTACCTGTAAAATGGGGATCATAATAGCATTTAAGGCTTAGAGATGTAACAACTTGCTCAACTTGTAATAGCTAGTAAGTGGAAAAGCCAGGGTTCAAACTTCAGCACCCTATGGCGAGGAAGAGGAAGGGGCTGGGCCCCATGATTCTCTTTAAGTGTATAACCCCCAATGACCTGAAGATCTTCCATTAGGTTCTACCCCTTAAAGTTTCCATAATCTCCCAATAGGGCCACTTTGGGGAAAAGCCTTTAAATATGCACCTTTGAGAAACATTCCTTATCCAAATTGTTGAAAAACTCATAAAGAAATTGAAGCAAATGAAGAAATGATGACAAAATAAAAGCAAATACTATAACTCAAAGTAATGCTGAATATGTAAATACTGAGTTGTATGTCAGTAAACATAGAACAATGAGTATCTATTTAAAAAGTGATTTGGCTAGTGGGATGATTTTCCATAGTAACTAAGGCCATGAGAAAGAATCTCAATATTAATTTTATTGGATGGAACCACAGAAAAGCTTTTTAAAATTGTTAGGAAATGCTTAAAGCTTTTGCATAGTTTTCTAAGTAAAACACTATGATCAATCTCGCAAAAATAAACTTGTTCTTTTTTTTCAGGAAAAGCATAAAATAATGTTTTCTAGTACCACAACTGATTAATTGTCACAAAGGCACAAAGAGACTGAAACATCAGAAGCATCATTCAAAGTTATAATACTTATAGAAAATACAAATACAATACCCAGTCTTGCTGAGAAGCATGTAAAAACACCCATAAAGTTGAAAAATAAAGCTCATAGAGAAAGGACAAGCTACAGGCACAATTTCTATATTAAAGAGGCATTTTGGGCATTGCCTTATATCGGTAGCATATAATGTGGAAAAGCAATTACTGTCACTTATGTACTGGCAAATAATTTGCTTTTATAGTTGGGCAAAACCAATTCAACATATATGTGGCACCAAGAGGAAGAAGTGCCAAGCACTGCTTTTTGTCTCGTTTATCATTAAAAACTCATTTTGTGAGTTGTATGATCAGGGAGAGATCTTTTCAATAATAACTACATGGGGGGAAAAGGTGCACTGGAATCAGTATTGTTAGAACACCAGTTATGAAGACAACAAAGGAACATTATTGCTAAATGAAGTTGCATTTGGATCAGATCCAAATACTACATTATTCATAGGGAATAGTCATGGATCAACATGATGTATGAAAGATATTCTCCATTTGCTTCCTCAGAACAGTGCTCTATGCTCCTAAGTCGGTGTTCCAACAAGAACAAGATGGCAAACTCAAAGTAGGATAATTCAAGGATAAGGTTTATCTACAAAGGAACTACTTAAAATATGTACTAGGGATCTATGAGCATTTAGTAGGAGCCAACTCATTATAATGTCTTACCTTTGTATAAATCCAATATAATGACTACATAAATATTGTTCACCTGGAGCTAAGGAATGTGCAGGATTCTTGTATCAGACATCTCTCATGGGAAGTCTCATGTCATTTCTGTCTCACCTCTGATTCCAGTAGTGTCTACATAGCAATTTCATACTGACTTTGACCTGCTTTGCACCAATATCATTTCTCCCCCAACCTTGCACTATGAATCTCTTGCTTCCTGCTTAGGCCTCCTGACGTCTTTAGTGTGGGACTCTGAGAACCCACCAGACATTCACATATTCATTTTAGAGTTGTGGAGAATTTGATGCCTTAAGAAATGGTCTTTGACCAAATGGGAAATGAAAACCAGTAGATAAATGCCATTTTAATATCTTGGAGAAGCATTCAGAGATACAGTGTATATACTCCACAAAAGGTACCTAAAATATTTAACACTAGCCACCTACAATAGAAAGTTCACACCATAGTCTGTTCTTGTATTAACTTTCCTTCCTTTCTTATCTCATTATGGGTAGGATTGCCTGAAGGGAGATGAGCAACTTTCTCCAAGAAAGGAATACAATTCCTGATCCCCATGCTACTGAACACTGATTTCAGGCAGTGCATTTATTCCAGGAAAGGACATATAAGAACTTTTGGAGGCATAATTGTCCCCCTCTAGGCCTAGACTTCCACAGATAAAATTGTGGTGGTTCTACACATAGAGTGAGGGGCTTTAAGCCTAGGTGAGGTAAACTCAGCATTTAAAAAAAATTTTTATATATTATTTATTTATTTATTTATTTTTAAGCATGGATTTTTTTATACATTTCTTGAGTACAACAGGGTTACGTATACATTTACGACATATCAATCATTGTCAGAACACAAATAGCACCACTTCTTCATTTTGCACGTATAGCTCACATTCCTAACATAGCCTGGTCAAGCAAACTTTCTAGAGTCATAAAACCATAAACCTTTAGAGTCATATATTTGCGTTCTATGAAGTAGGAGGGTCTTTCATCTATGTATCCTAGGAGCAATCTCCAGACTTTGAGATGCCAATGTAGGCATAGCAGAAGAGTCAGTATAATTACTCATATATGCAGATAGCAACTGCCAGGGGGGAGAGGGCCCAGCTGGGCTCCCACAACTCCCCTGTTTTTATTTTAAAATGCACAAAGGACTGTGCTTGTCTTAGGTCGTTTCCTATCAGGTGCTTAATCTTACCCGTCATGGGGTCTCGATGAGTAATTCAACAAGCCCTGTCTTAGGTTGATATTGCCCTGAGAAAATCGAACCCGTCATCGACTACCGGGCCTTGTGCGAGGCAGTGCTTGCAGTTTTATTCCATGTAAATCTGCTCATATACTAACAAAGCCATTGATCACAAGGCATACAACAGGTGGTAGAATGCATAAGCCTTGAATGTCTATTGCTGCTAATCTGAAAATTCCTCCCAGGAAGGAGTTAAACGAGGGCCAGGTAGGCACCAAGGCTTGAAGCTGATCTACAGATGTCTTAGCTGTTTCTGCCACATTAATAGAAATGGGCTCTGCATTACATAGATCAAAAATCTCCTAGTGTAATCTTGACAAATCTTTTTTTTTCTCCCTCCCCCCCGTTTTTTTTTTTTTTTTTTTAATTTGGTGCATTGTAATCACACACCTTTCTTAGGTACAAACTCAGCATTTATTTAGGTGAAATTGAGTAATGTAATAAGTAATATGACTGCAATGTACTATGCAGTTTGCTGACAGCTCACTTAATCTCTTCAGTCCACAAAAATCCTCACTTATCTCAGGTTCTCCAGGACAATAGTGCCTGCTTCAGAAACACTCCTGAGCTTTGTGATGCAAAAGCAAAATAGGAGTTAGTGTTCTAGTATTTTTAAAGTCCACCCTGTAGTATTTGATACCTGTTTTTCTTTAAGCAGCTCTTGGCACCTTGTGTTTATCCTTACACAGTGATATTTGGATGTAGATAATTTTCCTATCAAGGCCTTTAATTGTAGAAGATATTTTCCTAGTGTTTTGATACTTTGCTTAACTTTTTCTGGGATTCTTGTTATCTGGAGGAATAATTCTAAAGAATTTTTAAAGATTAGACATTTTATTTGGTTCATTTTAGGCATATATAATTTGAAGTATAACTTTGTTGCTGTAGTTTATTTCCTTTATGTCTGATAGGTGAGTTTGATTCACTTATTTTTGTTATGATTACTTGTATATTTTGACATTTATAAAAACCTATTTTGTATCATCTATATTATCTATTCTTTCTTTTTCTACCTTGCTTTATCTTTGCCTGGTGAAATTATATTTCTTCTTTTAATGTGTAAAATTTAGAACATACATTTTAAAATTATATTTTGCAATATAGTCTACATTTATAAAGTGTAGAGTGTGTTGATGTTTTATTTTTTTAAGAGAAGATCAAAGGTACTGAATTTACCCTGTCTTTTATATTAATGCTTATAAACATAAATTTAACTTTCAAATACTAAGATTTTAGTTATTAATTACATTTACAAATATTTTACTGTTTTTTTTTTTTTGCTCACTATTTGTTGAACATTTCATTTTTTCCTGTCTTCTTTCTGTGGCAGTTATTTAATTGACTTTATCTTACACAGATCCTTGTTGAAAGGAAGAGCTTAGTTCTATGTATGAAAATGTATATTGTGCCCTTACATTTGAGAAGACATCTAGTTGTGTTAAAGTTTTATTCTTTATTTTGAAACCGAGTCTCACTAAGTTGCGGAGTGCCTCACTAGGTAGCTGAGGCTGGCCACGAACCGGGATCCTCTGGTCTCAGCCTCCCGAATGCTGGGATTACAAGCGTGCGCCACCACGCCCGGCTGTGTTAAAGTTTTTATGTATTTTGTGTTTATCTCAGAATTTTGAGGATTTTAGTTTATTTTGCCCAGGAATTTATTTATGTTGATCAGATGTCAATCTATAAAATAGAATTTATATAATTATATATGAGTATATATACATATATGTGTGTATGTATATATGGATGGCAATTTTACTAATCTATAGAGCATCATAACTTAAGTGACATATATATACTTTTTCTAGATTTATATTTATTTTTGTTAATTCAATTCATGTCTTGATTAAAATTTTTTCTAGAAGTGAAAAAAATCCACAAGTTTTAGATTGAATTTGCATATCCTTGCTTTTTAAAAATCTTATTGGAGCCAGGCATGGTGGTGCACTTTTGTAATCCCAGTGCTTGGGAGGCCAAGACAAGAGGATTGCATGATTGCCTCAGCAGCCTTGTGAGGCCCTCTGCAACTTAGTGAGATCTTGTTTCAAAATAAAAAATAAAATCATGCTGGGGGTGTAGTTTGGAGGTAGTATGCCCCTAGTTCAATTCTCAGTACCACCACCAAAAAAAAAAATCATATTGGTTCATTGTAATTATACACCATAGTGGGGTTCAGAGTGATAGAAACACACATGTACACAGTACTCATTGTGTTTCCCTCCAAGTCCCACCTTGCTTCCTCTCCCTCCCCATAGATACTGTTTGATGCAGAAAACTTCATTTGTCAACAAAGGATTATTTGAATTGTTTTCGTTATAAAAATCTCACTTTTCTCCTCCCTTTTTCCTCCCCAAATCCCCAAATCTGAAGTCCTCTTTGTTTCCTGGTTTCTCTCTAGCTTCCACATATGAGTTAAAACCCATGACCCTTCACTTTCTGTGATTGGCTAATCTCAGCATAATGTTCTTGAGTTCCATCCATTTTTCTGAAAGTGACATAATTTTTTTAATGGCTAAGTAAAATTCCATTGTGCGCATATACCATAATTTCATAATCCATTCATCTGTTGATGGACATCTAAGCTAGTTCCATTGTTTGGCTATTGTGAATTGTGCCACATGAATATGCATGTGTTCCTATAGTAATCTGACTTCATTTCCTTTGGGAAGAGTCCCAAAGTGATATGGCTGGGTCATATGGGAGCTCCATTCCCAGTCTTCTGATGAACCTCCACACTGATCTCCAGAGTGGCTGTACTAATTTGCAATTCCACTAACAGTGTATAAGTGTTCCTATTTCCCCACATCCTTGACAACATTTATTATTTGTATTCTTAATGATTGCCATTCTAACTGAAGTTAGAGAGAATCTCAGTGTCATTTTGATTTGCATTTCCCTGATTGTTAATGATGTTGAATATTTTTAATATATTTATTGTCCATTTGCATTTATTTTTGAGAAGTGTCTATTCAGATCCATTGTCCATTTTTTTCATTGGGTTATTTTTATTGTTAAGCTTTTAAAGTTCTGTATACATTCTAGAAATTACTCCTCTATCAAATGAGTAGCTGGTAAAGGTTTTTTTTCCCATTCTGTAGGCTCTATCTTTAGGTTCTTGATGGTTTCCTTTGCTGCTCAGGAGCATTTTAATCTAATATCATCCCACTTATTGATTTTTGTTTTTATTACCTGAGCTTTGGGTGTCTTATTGAAGAAGCTTCTACCAGTACTTATATGTTGAGAGTTTGTTCTATCCTCTCTTCCAGTAATTGTATAGCTTTGGTGTAATTTCTAGGTCTTCTATCCATCTTGAGTTGACTTTTGTGCAGGGTTACAGGTTGGGGTTTAATTCCATTATTCTACATATGGTTAACAAGTTTTCCCAGCACCATTTGTTGAAAGGGCTGTATTTTCTCCAGATATATTTTTGTTCCTTTGGTCAAAGATCAACTCATAGCGTTGTTTTTTAAAATAGACTTTATTTTTTAGAGAAGTTTTAGGTTGACATAAAAATTGAGTGGAATGTAAGAGATTTCCCACATATCCCCTATCTCTGGACATGCATAGTCTACTGTCAACCTCCTCTTTACAGATTGCTATATTGTTATAATTAGTAAATCAGCATTGGAATGTCATTAGCATCCAAAGTCCATAGTTCACATTAGAGTTCACTCTTGGAATTGTTCATTCTATGAGTTTGGACAGATTTTAATGACATATATACATCATTATAGTATCATAAATTTCTCTGTATTAAAAATTCTCCACACTCTGCTCATTCATCACTTACTCCTTATATTTATATGAATCTATTTCTGGGCTCTGTTTTCTGTTCCACTGATCGATTTGTCTGTTATTTTGCCAATATCATACTGCCTCAGTTGCTGTAGCTTTATAGGAGGCATTAAAGTTGGGTAGTGTCTGTCCTCCAATTTTGTTCTCCAAGTAACTTCATTATTGAATGTTATTTCTATTCTCATTCCCTAGATCTTCTGTTAGTCATATGTTAGGGCTTCTTAA